>BCKG01000004.1:1737668-1921513 GCA_001600535.1 Yarrowia sp. JCM 30696
TGGTGAGGGTTCACCATGGGGGTCACCAGCGGGTGTGCCGTGGAACTCTACATGGTATAGAGTTTAGGATCCCGGGAAGGCCTGGGGACCTCACACGGTTGAGTTTCCCTTGGGGGGAGGGCAATAAAAAAAAATAGATGAGATAGGGTTAGAGTTCCTAAAAAGTGTCAGAGGTGCGAGTCATACCCCAAATTATAGAGACCTGCGTGCTGTCACAAGTTTCTTTTCCCAGACTCTTCTTGTCTTCCTCGAACACCCTCACTCAACGCTTACCACTATAAGTACGAGTACCGTTGCCTCTTTTTCTGCCCCCAGCAAACAGAGTCCACGGCCACTGCGCTACGCACACAAAACAATCGTCATTTTGCGGTGATTTTCCCACACAGATTTGTCGGCTTCTCGACAGGTCTATTTCTTACTTGAACAAGTGAACAAGTACTTCCTCCAGTAACTACCCCTCCTCCCCCATCTCAACATGGCCCCCCATATTCTTGGTCCCGAGCCCGTGCAGGCTGACTCGTCCTTTCTGGGCAACAGACCCTGCCCTTCGCTCAGCTACCCTGCTGGCTCTTTTGTCGACAGCGCTGTTGACCAGGGTCTGACCGAGTCCGAAAAGCTCATTTCCCAGGCCATGAAGACCCGAATCGAGGCCATCGATTTGGAGACTTGCTCGCCTGGCTCCGAGGACTCCTTTTTTGTGGCCGACCTGGGTATCGTCTACTCGCAGTTTATGCGATGGAAGGCTTGCCTGCCCCGTGTCACCCCCTTCTACGCCATGAAGTGTAACGGTGACGCCAAGGTGCTGCAGCTGCTGGCTGCGCTGGGCACCGGATTCGACTGCGCCTCGCGAAACGAGATCCAGACCATTCTGGATCTCGGAGTGTCCCAGGACCGAATCATCTACGCCCACCCCTGCAAGGTGGCGTCGTACATCCGATACGCCTCCTCTGTGGGCGTGGAGAAGATGGTGTTTGACAACGCCGAGGAGCTGTACAAGTGCGCCAAGTACCACCCTACCGCCAAGCTGTTCCTGCGAATCGTCACCGATGATTCCCAGTCTCTGTGCCAGTTCTCCGTCAAGTACGGAGCTGCCCTTGAGAACACCCAGTCTCTGCTCCAGCTGGCCAAGGATCTCGGTCTCAACGTTGCTGGTGTCTCTTTCCACGTCGGATCTGGCGCTGGCGACCCCAACGCCTTCCTTGACGCCGTGCGAAACGCCAAGCGAGTGTTTGACCAGGGAGCTGCCATTGGCATGCACCTCAACACTCTGGACGTTGGCGGAGGCTTCTCTGACGACTCTTTTGAGTCTTCTGCCGCCGTTCTGGGAGACGCTCTCGACAAGTACTTCCCCGAGGAGAGCGGTGTCACTCTCATGGCTGAGCCCGGCCGATTCTTCGTGTCCGAGGCTTTCACCATTGCCTCGCACGTGATTGCCCGACGAATCATCGAGAACCAGAACAAGGCCATGCTGTACCTCAACGACGGTGTCTACGGCAACATGAACTGCATTCTCTTTGACCACCAGGAGCCCGTGCCCAAGGTGCTCACCTACCAGGGCAAGTTCATGTACGGCGAGCGATACCAGAAGCAGAAGACGTCGCGAGACGTTTCTGTCTGGGGCCCCACCTGCGACGGTATCGACTGCATTTCCAAGTCGTGCCAGCTGCCCGTTCTGCTCGATGTCGGTGACTGGATGTACTTCACCTCCTTTGGCGCCTACACCGTGGCTGCTTCCACCACCTTCAACGGTTTCAACGGCGACTGCGAGACCCTGTACGTTTGCTCCAAGAAGGAGGTCGAGCAGTACATCAAGTTGTAAGCTAACACAACTGAAATAGATAGAATAGGATAGAGCTGTAGGGATAGCGACTACAGCATAATAAAAGTGTTTTTGGTATGAATAAAAAGGACTGTAGAGTAATGTGGATAGAGATATTGGTACTTGTAGCTGCAAGATAATGGTCGTTTACATGAGGTCTGAGTATGATCTTGTGAGGCTGTCTTGTATGACTAATACACCCTCTGTAACGAGGACAGACGTCTATTAGATCTATGAATGACCTCTGATAGGTGCAACCACAGTATATACAACTACGGAAGACTGCTATGGTCAGTGTGGTTTGATTGACAATGTGCTCCTATTCAGAGAATCCTTTATCCTCAGGGTGCTACAGTGTACTACTTGAACTTGTAGGTACCGGTAGTTAATGGAGCTGAGTATAAAAACATCAAGCACAGGAATATGAGACGCAATGATTGCAGCTATAGCAATAAAGCTCTACATCATGGTATAGCAGACCCTTTACCCCACTACTGAGTCCGCCTACACTGACACACTCAATAAATGCTGTCATTACGGTACTTGGATGCTTATTTGCCAACCTTGATGATCTTAAGAGAAGAAGGCAGAGACTGGACAATCTTGTCGGCCTTGGCTCGCTCGTCAACAGTCAGAGTGTAGAGCATTCGAGGGCATCGGATCTTGAACTTGGTGTCATTAGCGGAGTACTTGACGGTGACGCTCTCGACGTCGTCTCGGCTGCAAGTAGCGAGGAAGTCCTTGATGCTGGTGAGAGTTTGCTGTGTTAGCTAGGGAGTTATCGTCATTGAGGTGTTGTACTTACGGCCATTTTGGTGATGTATTGTTAGTTGAGGACTCTATATTGATAGTATTCTCCATATTATAGACATGCAGGTTTGATGCACATAAAGTTCCAAGTGTAGGGTAACAAGAGGGTGTAGACTGTTGTGGAGATTAAGAGAGGGTGTATGGACTAGTATTGATAATATTTGTACTGTAGAGTCACTAGTTTGCCCATGTGGACCTTCTAGCCACTTCAATTGACCATCCAGCTCTCTTTGTAGCTAGACAATGGGTGTTTCAGGAGGCCGCTACGAACAATTGTGCCTGTGCTAAGGGTCCAGACCCCGTAGTGGCCCCTATTTGCGTCGATCTAGACTCTTTAGAGTCCGACAAATTCACCCCAGACTCACTCCTCCTTCTCGGATGCTATAGTATGCATTAGTATATGTTATTCGTAGCCCCTCTAGCTACATTTCCCATCCCTTCATGATGGTAATGAGGTTGGATAGACCCTCGATGGAGTCCAGATCGGGTCCTCTTCCGGGCGTCAGAGATGTGTGTGCAAAGTCGACAATCTTGGCCTGGTACAGCGGTCCCACTCCTTCTTCTCCTTGATTATTGAGCCGATCGTCAAACGCCTGCAGATCAGACTCGTAGATGATGAGAACCGAAGCCGAGTGCATACGCATTTCGATGCGGCGGAACACTCGTCGAATGTAGAGCAGTTCCTGGATGATGACGGAGATCAGCGCAGATGCACGGTCGTAGCCCAGATGACTGACGGGGAACATGTTCTTATTAAGACACGCTGAGATGTCAGCGTCCGTCAACGAGCGGCCGTATTTCTTGCCATATTCAATGTATCCCGAGTCCGACGGAATTATCCCTCTCTCCGGGTCGCCAGGCTCCTTGCTGGCCTCTTTTCCGGCGTATATCTGCATCCCAGCCACTCTCATATGCAAAGATCCTGACGTTGTAGTTTCGCTGACTTTTTTCATTCGTTCCTGCTTCTCTGGGGTAGCCTCGTCGTCCCACAGAATCGCTCCCAGCTTGATATCGACGACTGACGGCTTGATGAACCCCTTGGTGAGGTTCTCTAACACAATGGAGGCATTCGAGGGATGTAGAGGAGCTTCTTGGCCCTGTCCTGGTGCCGCAGTGTCTGTCTGCTGCTTTGTTAACGATGCAAGTAACGTGTGTTGGGCCGACGACTCCGTCACAAGTTCAATTCCCTGGCCATTCTTGTTCAATCGCTGCTTGATGTCCTCGTAGCTCAAGGTGGTGTCGTCTCCTCCTTCTGAAGCGGTAGCCTCGTGTTCCATCAGAGTGCCCATGAAAACGGGGATCACACCGGCTAGGTCGGCCGTGGGAGCGTCGGGATGCTGCTCATAAGCCTCGTCGTCCAGCCCCTCGGGAATTCGAGAAACCCCGGCCTGAACATGCTGGTAGAATGCAATTTCCTTGGGCAGTGCCCGCTTGACGAAGATGTCACGTGACTCGTCCTCCAACGCGCCCTCATGGCCCGCGGCTTGTCGTACCGGTTGCATTAGGGGAGTCGTTTAGGGCCTGGCGGAGTGGGATGGTGGTGAGGTTTGGTCGAAAAACACTGGTATATTGGCTATTATAGCTTGTAGCTATTTTGAGTCCTGCAGCGCAGGGGACAAGCTGATGCATGTCAACTCTGTTGGGGGAACTGTTTATCGATGGATTGGGGAATTTTAGTGACGGTTTCGGGAAGTCTTGGGTCTGGGGGGCTGGGGGCTCTACTGACGGCGGGCTTCGGCCTTTACGGGGTTTGCCAGCGCTCTACAGCGGCTTCCAGAGCCTCTCGTATGTTCAACTTTCAAGGCAAAGATGGACAAGGTCAACTCTATATACACTTCGTGATCAGCGGGGAGAAGGAGGATATTACTGAGGTGTGGATAGATGTACAAGTACACTTGTGGTGGTGAGGAGGAGAGATGATGGGTGAGCTTTTTCTGCGTGCCTCGGCTCGGTTTTCACGTTTCTAGCTTGTGGCGGGCTCTCCCCTCTGTTTGGAAACTGACACCTGTCATTATCACTGTGTCTACCATCAGTCCTGGGCCTATTCTTAGAACGAACTTTTGCATACGTATAACATGTGGAGAAGACTCGGCAGAAGTTCCAACGAGCTTTTTTAACTCGTGCGGTTTCAGTTGTCTCTGAAGTGAAGAGACATGGAAGAAGAAAAGCAGCCATTGTAGGCAGCCGCGAGATACGGCAGGTATACATGCTTTCTCTCAACATCGCTGTAGACGTAGCAGAACCGTCTTCTGATCCACTTATGATAGCTCCTCCCATATTACAGTATAGTCCCCTAAACTGTACGCACGGTACATACCCCTTGGACTACTATGAGGTTTACTTTTTGGGGTTTGTGGGTCCAGCAATGTAATCAAATACGAGCCGGTATCGTGACAATTGACTGTCGTCTATGACGTACAGTTGATTGACGGTTGAAATAAACGTGGAAAATCATGTGATGGAACTGTCTTTGACTTAGCCTTGGAAAACAGGCGATTAAAAGCCAGTGGAGTGATTGAGCTTGACATGAAGAGTTTGTTTGAGCTGATGACTCATGCAACAAATGAGGATCCGGTCTCTTTCCCGTTGAAAGAAAAAAACCCCATTGTATGTCGGTCGTCCCGTAATCAAGCACGCCATATCACACATGTCCCGCGCATCTAGCACGCCACACTCCCCAGAGTCCCAACCTCATGTGAATTTCAAAACTGGAAACTCTGTAGCCAATAGCCACTCTTAGAATTTGGTTACTAAGTCACTGATTAGTTACACCGTCACTGTCAATACCTCCTCCAACCAAGACACAAACACACAAAATGAGCCGGTCCAATATCTCCCGAAACTTCTTCTACGTCTTCACTGCTGCCGTTGTTATTGCAGGAGCCGCCGCCCTGTTGCTGCCCACAGCCACCCTCGATAACAAGTCCACGCCCAAGGTGACCAAGAAGCCCTCGAAAAAGGTGGCCGACGCCAAGATCGACACCTCCGACGACCCCAAGAAGCCCCTGGAGGAGTGGAACCGAGTCGAGATCAACGTCTACCTCAACAAGGTGAGTATGGAGAACGAATCAACGTGAGGGAGCAAGAATCGAAGTGAGCAGCAAGGTGAAGATAATTTTGCAGATCCAAGGGGTTTGTGGTGGTCAGACATGTCGACTGCTAGACCACAAACCGCCCACTATCCCCACTATTCACTTGCACCTTCTCTTTCCCCTCGTTTCTCGCTTAACAGGCATGCATCTAATATGAAACCTAACTAACCCAGCGATACATCACCCCCTCTGACGAGTCCACCGACGAGGAGCTCAAGGCTCTCGTTGCCCAGCTCCAGAAAATTGCCGCTTAGGTGTCCAGACAAAAGTGATGTCGAATTGCTGTACTTTTAGCCATAGAAGCGTGGTCTGAGTGCCATTGTCAGATCACGTCTGTACGTAACAAAATGATGATTAGATTGGAAAAGAGGTTGTTTGAGAAGGTGGCATTGATATGTGGCTATGTCAATTGCGTGTTTGTACATGTCTGTTGTTCCCTCATGATGTGAAGTACAAGTACAAGTACAAGTACAAGTATACTGGGGACTTGGTTTCATGATGACTCTGGACATTGTCCGATCTACAAGTACAGTACGTACATACTGGTACTTGTACTGTACTGGATATCTTGCAAGTGAGACCTGGTGAACTGAACTGACTGTTCACTACTGATATTCTGTTCTACCTTACTGTATTCAATATATCTTACTTAATTCATTCACTATAAATACTTCTAGCCATCGATGCGTGCTACATTCAATGGCTCAACGTCTTGATCTCATCGGTCTACTGGTTGTTGCTGAGAAAGAGGAGCAGAAGAAGCTCGACCACCGTCTCAAACTTGAGAACAACAGCAGGTCCATGGATAGGAACACAGAAGGTGGAGGTGACTCCATAGTCAAAGTTGATACCTCCAATCTCGGCACTGACACCGGTAGCTTCCTCCTGTTTCTGACAGATTTCATTCCACAGCTCAGTGGTGATCTCAGGACAGAACTTGAGAGGTTCCTGAGTATCGACAAAGACAGGGTACTCCTCATCTTCTTCAATGACGGGGTAGGAAGCAAACTCAGACAGAGCCACGGTCTTGGGATCGTTCTCAGAGTTGAAGAACCGGTGGGTGTCGTTGTAGAGCTCCCGCTTCAGCATTTCAACAATGCTGGTCGTCTTCTCATTGATGTTCATCTCATTAGAGACATTGTACTGCTCAATGGAGTCGTCTGAGATGGAGAGACCAGCAAAGAGAGTGGAGAGGGTGCAAATGGAGGACATTTTTGGAGCAAGGAGTTGATTTGACTGACGAGAATTAACTGTGGAATCTATAAGAGTGGCTTTCCCCTTCATATAAATGCATTTCCGTTTATATGAGCATACATTATGTGGTGATGTTAAGATAAGCCTGGTCTGTACTTGTAGAGAAAATGGGACTAGTAGAGGTCAAGTAAAGTGAGCAATTGTATTCTGTGAGTCCATACATCTTCATCAATCGTCTGGATGGTGTCTCATTTGATTTGTCTTGTTTTTCATTGGTCTTCTCTTTTTTGCATCATAGACCAGGGACGATATGGAGCACCCAAATAGGACTTATTACCGATGGCATAGAATATGATCCAGGAGAATATGGGATATGAAACCAAAAGCGAATGAAATGAAGAAATGCATGGATTATGGCATATCAAGAACCTTTGGTATCCCGTTTCAGGTCAGTCTAATCGGGTTTCATGCGTCAAAGTGATTTTTTGTGAATTTCCCTCGTTTTCCAGCACAAATTGGGTGAAATTAATAATAAATACAACAGCAGGGGCATTGTGCATCCCAAAATGATCATTTAACGGACCTTGTTTCATTGTATCTCTTATCCAATCAAATCTTTCTACCTACAAGTATGCCATCTTCCTTCTGTCCGATGCCCCAAAAGCCCCAAACAACAGGTCAAGTGATTGTCCTTGTTCAGAAAAGATATATGATAATTTATGCAATCGTATAACCATCTCAGACTCTCACCAGTTCCTATTCCTCCATTAACTAACTGTCAAATATCGCTCAAATGTCTGCACCACCTGGAGGACAACCCCCGCCCACCTTCATTTGCCAGTATTGCCAAAAGAAGATCCTAGACTGTGTCATAGTGGACCATTACTGGAACTGTATGGATCAGGCCAGAGGAAAGAAGCCTCCTAAGCTGACTGAAAGTCAGCAGAAAGAGCAACTGGCTCGCAAGTTTCATCTCAACCGCGATTAGCGAGCGATAGTGAAGCATAATGGCTAGTCTACGCGCTATCTATGTGCCTTAATAATATTTGTATACCCATTAACAAGATGTGGAAGTATCGTATGTACTCCGTAGTCAACTTCAGTATCACACGTTTCTCTTGTTTCTACACCTCTCTTCCCTCCTTCAATGTATAAATATGTTAGATGTTATATAGTCTTTTAGTCTACAAGTAGTCCTCCTAGGCCACACAGGCGTAGGAATGGGCAGTCTCGAGCAACTTGACGGTGGCAGTGTAGTGGTAGAAAATGCCGCCAAAGACAAAAATGTGCCAGAGGTTGTGGCTCATGCCAAAGTAGTCAAACACTCCGCCGGGACACCATCGCTCGGGAATGAGGAACGAGTAGAAGATGACTCCAGAGGCGTAAGAGACCAGAGAGGGGACAACGGGCAGGTAGAAGGCCAGAGTGTTGTCCAGACCGTGCAGCAGAGCGTTGTGGATGAACGAGGTGGCACCTGCGACGGCAAACGAGACGAAAAAGAGAATTCGCCAATGTCGGTTCTTGGGGTCATCAAACTTGGGGTCCCAAGAAAGGAAGACGCCCGTGATGCCAAAGAAGGCCGTCAGAGTCATGTAGACGGTCTGCATGGTGGGGTTGCAGTAGAAGGCGGTGTACTCGGTGGTCAGAATGGAGGCACAGATGAGAACAGTGATTCCAGTGTAGTCCACACAGGCAAACTTCTTTCTATGTTCAATCCAGCAGATGGAGTTGAAAGTATGCCAGATAGACGAGCAGACCAGACACTTCATGGCGGCCACCAGGAAGACAATCATGCACATGTTGTCCATCAGCGAAGACTGCTCCCAGCTGACGGTCTTGGGGTAATGGAAGAAGGCCAGGAACAGCATGACAAAGAACCCTCCCAGATGGGTCCAGATGTTGCAGGTCTCGTTATGCAGCGTGACAATCGACTTGGCACAGTCCGAGTACTTGCCGTAGAACCGGTAGCCTCGGATGATGTATGGGTTGTCCCGGTGGACCTCGGGCAGCTCGTTGATGGTGATCAGGCCCTTCTTGGCGGCTTCCAGAGCAGCCTGAGTGGCCTTGTGGTAGAGCTCGTCAGCTCCCTGCTTGACAGCCTCCTCGATATCCACCAGACGCTGTTCCAGGTGTTTCTGGACCTCGCTGAACTTTGACGTCCACGATTCGGTATCCCACTCGTCTGTATCCCAGTCGGCAAAGTCGTTGAAGTTGTTTTCAATCACGTGCACAAACTGCTCCATTTTCTTCTTCTGGTCGGTCGTTTTGGTCATGACCTTTTCTTTAATCTGCTCAAATGCCAGAACAGCGTTGTGGATGCTCTCGTCGATCTGAGAGGCCTTGTGGGCTGAAAAGTCCTCCAGCACGTCCAGTCGGGACTCCAGGCCCTTCAGGAATGTGTCGAACTTGAGCAGCAGGCTCGATTCGAGCTTCTCGTCAAAGAGAGACTCGAGGGCGGTGGAATCGTCGGCTGAAATTTTGATTTCCTGGTGCTCGGGTCGAGATTCCGGCTGCGACAACTTGGAGGTCACTCCCGAGGCCTTGAGAGCTCGCGACTCGTCTCCGAGATAGTCCGGGCCACGGGCGACGCTTCTTCTTCTAATAGGAGCTTTAGCCATGTTTTTTTGCGGTCGTGGGGTCGTAGTAGTAGCGGTTTTATTAGTTTTGTTGAGTGAGTTAGAGCTCGGTCGTAAAGAGGTCTTAATTTAGATGCAGGGTGTGACCGTGGGTGTATCCGTGTAGGGTATGGGGGTGAGTTGAGATGTTGCGGTTGTCGTGAAAAGCGCTTTGCTTTGTTTTTTTTTTTCAGTTGAAGAAAAATTCCCACTCCGTTTCAAACTGCCAAACCTCAAGAGCGAACTTCCCGTCTTATGTATCTTTATGTACAGAGTCCATAACCTAGAATAGAGTTGCAGAGATGTGATGTCTTAAGAGAATGCCGTGAGGTTGGCAAAAGTGTGGCAAATTGGAGGAAAACCACCGGATCGCCCGGGAATAAGACTACAGTGGCTATTTAGTCATTATGAGCGAAAAACATCTTCAAATTTGCCTCTCTAAAGCCTCCCTAAGCGTCTCTCAAATTTTCTGTTAACTCCATCAAAGTTAGGGTTCAACTTGAGGAGATAGAAAAACGTGCACCGTAGCGAGAGCGGAAGGGCCAATCTAGTCTTTTAGACAAGTCAAAAATCAGAGGTGATGAGAGGTGACCAGCTAGAACACTTGATGGAAGGTACCAGAAGAAGACGCAAGTAGAAGGAAAGCTGGTCTATGTCGTAATCTGCGATATTGAGGGGAGATAGACAGCCCATTTTGCGGGGTAAAGCAAACATGGCTGTACACCCTGCTGTGTTGCCAAGCCCCTGTCCAAACACGCATCTCCGAGTTAGGCCGCGAATTAATCTGAGGTTACTGTTAGCGAGTGGGTTGTAGATCAGCGTGAGGATTATGGAAAAAGAAAAATGTAACAAAAAGTCACGTGTTTTGGATAAAGTGGCTGGGCAGCTATATATCTCGTCTACAATTGTATTTGGCTCTTTCATCCCACCGCTTCCTTTCAATACAAGTGTCCTATTGTTGACATTGTTCTACGATAACCATCCACTATCATCCCTCAGCCGCCGTTCGTCATGCAACTAAACCATGTCTATTATGGGCCATGGGAGGTGTTTAAAGTGAGGGATTTGTTGGTAGAAAAAGGTACTTTTGAGCCAGATTCTAGCCCACCGGCTCGAGCTGACCCTTTCCATCTTTCCAGCTAACGAATCCCCCGCCTATATCGACTTTTAGCACCCTCCCCTGTGCATCAGATAAACGGCTCGTTTTCGTCGTTCCTGAAGGGTTATGCTTTTCTCGAGTCTAACCTTTCGAAGAGGAGAAGCTGAGATCGACCAGATTTTGCAGTGCCAATCAGAGGCGTGGGGTGCGAGGGTAGAAGCATGTGTTATTGATACTTGTATTCTGACCACATATTATGACAGGTTCAGCAATCTTACACGTCAATACATCCTGAAACACACCCATCAATTGTCTCATCTCCACCCGTTTGAACCTCCAACTGCACGCACATTGACGTCAATCTTAACCCAAGAGGGAAGACACTGTGAGACATTGACCAGTTACGTAATTTACAGCCACGGGAGTTTTCGGAGCCGTAGAACTAGTGAATAGGAGGCTATTGGCTGGCTGAGAGGGGTAAACACTGCAATTCACACTGATACCAGACAATATAGCAAACAATTCGTTGTCTGTATCGCTTTTCTTGGTCCAGATCGGTGGAAAAGTCTGTCTTCAAGTATCAAAGCAAATACAAGTAAAGTTGTCTTTATCCCAACCAGTCAGTTGATAATTAGTTAGGAGTAATCGAATCGCAGATAGATCGAATTGGAGACGAGTAATTCAAGATATTAGGCGGCAGAATCTGAAAAAACCACTCTGATGCTTCTTATAGGCCGCATCACTCACATATAGACACCCATCCCTTTCCCAGTTCCCTTTCCTCTATCTTTGAACGGCTAAGTGCATGCCATCGGACAGTGTAGATCTTCTGAAGACCCCTTTTCTGACATATTCTGCTTACTAAACCCACGTGGTGAGACAGACTCATACGACTACTCACGAGATAGAATTATCCCTTCAATAACGATCGAGAAGAGAGGTATCAGAGCTACATCAGATTTATGTTGGAGTTAGTCCAACACTATACTGTAGCAAGTTAGTTGAGGTTGCAAAAGGGGTAGACGTGAAGAGTGAAGGTGGGAGAGGCTTGTAGCCTTTATCTTCTTCTGGGGCGCATTAATAATTCATCCCAGAGTCTGGGAGGGTTACAGAAGTGGATATAGGTTCAAGTAACACATCTGCTTACTAAGCAGATTTTGGTGGCGCCCAAATTGAGGTATCAACGAGGCGATGAAAGACCTCTACACATCCAGGGCTCCTACTTGGCGCTCCTCGAGGTCAGACTAAACAAGCATAAACACGATCTATTTTGAGCTCCACAGTCTGTCTCATATTTATCCTACAAGCCTGTGACTTGCACTACAAGTAGCTACTAGTAAGGGGGATGTAGGTGCGTGAATACGAGAAAAACGGGTCATTGACAGCTCCAATGCCCCTTCTATTACTGTTGTTCTTCAAATTTTAATGACTACTTTGCATTCATATATTTCGTTCACCTCCAACCGCACCAGATGCTTACTAAGTTACCCTGCACGCCTCTCATCTTGTCCAACATAAACTTTTTAGAGCGCACAGATACAGAAGAGGAAGCAAGAGTTTTAGAACCAAAGCCCGCTAACCAAGTCACTTGTACCAACACGTCGACTATTGTACACAGACGCATACCGAGCGACCAGCGGCTTCGAACACACACACACAAACATTGTGCATTGTTTGTACGAGTGCATACCTTTCGACTTATCACCCACACCCACACACACTCACTTCCCGATCACCACACGAGTCTAGTCAGATCAAGACGTCGCTCCTGAAAACACGAGACTCTCTCACACACTGGTCCCACACGACTATGCTCACATACCATGGCAGCAAACAAAGGTAAGGCCCAAGGAGGCAAGAAAAAGAAAGCTGGCAAAAATGGCAAAGCGCTCCAGGCCAACTTGCAGGCCAACATCGACAAGGCCAAAGAACTCGACCTCGAAAGAGCAGAGCTCAACTCTGTAAGCAAGATTCTCGAGCAGCTCCGTGTGGTTTTCACGAATCTCAATGCGCTGGTGGCCCGCAAAGTCAAGAACCAAGAAGTACTGGCCCAAGTGGTGTCCCTGAACGCCGTCTCGTTGGAGGTGAGTTTGAAAAGCGCGGATTCTGACCGCCGTTCGGGGGAACACATGGAATCGTTGAGCTCCATCTATGCGGAATTGTGCAAGCACGACAACCCCATATGGACGCCAACCGGTCAGAAAACATTGGTTGCAACGCTCTCGGACAAGTTCACCAAATGGGCCTATTCACAGGGAATACTGCTCCAGTACACCAGAGCTCTGGCAGAGGAAAATGGTAATCCCTTCGAGGACGCCCCTCAGATTGTCGATAGTGCCACCCATGACTACGGCGAGATTGCACAGTCTATCTTGGACTACTCAAGCGTCAAAAAAGACTCCGACGGCACAAATGGAGAAAAGGAGACCACAGGACCCTCGCTTGATAGCATGATCGAAGCTCTATCCGCATCTGGAGTGGAGGTCTCGGCAACGGAAGCCTTCACACAACAATCATCACAATCATCATCTACACAGCCGCAACCAAAGGACCCCAAACAAGTGGCCCAGGCTTTTCTCATGTTCAAGCCCTACATGTCTCAAATGATTGAGGCTCGTCGGAAAGCTGAAAAGCAGTTGCATGTCTTGGAAGCCAAGGTTGAAAAGCTATCGCGCAAAGTGGAAGAATTTGAACGGGGACAAGAACCGCAACTACTGTCGAACGACGCAGATGCTGTGTACCAGCCTGATCCGCGGTTGACCCTAGAGAACAACACAAAGGAATTGTAAGTATAGAAGAGGGATATGGGGAGTTTCGGCGTATTTTCTTACTAACACAGCATGAGAGAGCACTTCAAAGCGTTCATGTCGCAGTATAAGCTGCGAGAGGAGTATTTTGAGAAGCTACTCAAGGCTCGTTCGTCCGAGACAGCCGTGCAGATCATGAAGGTCAAAAAGTACCGAGAACTGTCGCGGGCTGGCTGGCGAATGGCATCGGAGGCGCTGGATAGCCTGTCCAAGGTCGACGATCGGATTCAGAAAATGGAATCGAAGTTCGACACCTTCAAGGCTCTATCAGGTGCCACGACTGAGTCGCTGATCCAGGAATGCGAGAGCGCCAAACGTGACTACAAGCACTTGGAGCTGGAGCATGAGCAGAGCAAGAACAAGACGGAGCTCATGAATGTTATGATGAGCGACGTGGTTGCATATAACGCCGAGCTCAAGGAAACTCTCGGTGGTTTCAAGGAGCTCGCAGAGGAATGGAGAGGTTGGGCTGATGATTGCAAGCCTCTCCTCAAAACCACTCTCCCTGACTCGGAACTGGAGGCTGTGGACGACATTCTAGTCAAGACCGAGGAACTGGTCCCTCGTGAGGCAGACGACCCTCAGCCCCCTACTGATGCTGAAATCGAGGATATGCTGCGAAAGGGCAGAATGGAGGGCAAGACGGTGGAGCAGGTAAGCCAGGAGGTGATTGCTGCAACTGAGCACGCCCTCAAACTGGCCCGTGAACGCCGTGAGAAGCGGGCCAACAACAGCTCGGCCATGGCTGCCAGAGTCAACAAGCATGTGGACAATGTGCTAACTGGTCAGATCAAGTCCGATGACGCTATCACTGAGGAGACCATGAAGCAGGTTGTGGAGGCTGCTAAGATCCTGGATAAGGCCAAATCTGTTGACGATGCCCCCAAGACCATTGAGGATGCCCCCAAGACCATTGAAGGTGCCCCCAAGACCATCGAGCATGCGGTTGAGAAACCAGCTTCACCTGTTCTCAAATCGGAACCTCCAGCTCCTGAGGTCAAGGAGGAGCCCAAACCTGCCCCCACTGCTAAGAAGGAGGAGCCCAAACCTGCCCCCACTGCTAAGAAGGAGTCCCCCAAACCTGCCCCCGCTGCTAAGAAGGAGTCTCCCAAGCCCTCTCCCAAGCCCTCCCTTAAGCCCGAGGCTGCTGATGGATACGAAGCCGATGTTGAAAACGCTGAAGCTGACAAGGAAGCAGAGGCCATTAAATCCAAGGGTATAGTCCCCGGCACTAAATTGCCCTCACCTGCAGCCAATTCTGGACTTTCTTCTACACCAGGTCTTGCTCCTGATAGTCACCTGACAGTTTACTCCCCCGTCCATTCTGATGAGGAAAACCTGTCTCGTGAGGCTGCTCACGACGAAGCTGATGGTGAAGATGACGACGACTTTGGCTTTAAGCGGTACGTGGCTCACGAGGGAGACGTATCTTCTGAGGAGGACGAGTACTTCCTGCGAGCAAAGTTTGGAATTTGCTATCACGACCGGTACACGCGACGAGGCAAAGCATCCAAGACGGACACCAACTCCTACATGGGCGTCTTTGGTGGTGCTGCTGACAAATCGCATAACCTGTGTTCACATGACATGAACAGCGACTTTGGACAGGCTCGGTTCGCCGATCGACGTGGCCATCTCTTCAGCGAGGTTCTGTTACACGACTATGTGCAGTCTGATGATGACACTTCAATGCAGAACTGGACTGATGAGGTGGAATGGGAAGAGGGAGTGACTCCCGATGAGGATGAGGAAGACGAAGATGAGGGAGAGTCCGGAAGCGACTTTGACGAGGAGCCTGATGCTAAACAGACCGATGAAGACAGAGCTCAGGCTATTCAGAATGCCAAAGATGTCGCTTCTGGTGTCAAATCACCTCCTGCTCCCGGAACTGTTCACGCAAGGCAAGTGGCTGCATTCCTAGAGGATATGCTGTTTGCCAAGCGCCCCGAGTCGTTCAACACTGTGCAGATCCCCGATGCGTTCAGCGAGGAGGAGTGGAAAGTTCATACGAGCGGTTCTGTTGTTAGCATCGTGCCTCTGCTGATGTCATACATGGTTGCTGCCTTTACTCCTAACGGCAAGCTGACTCTCGATGAGCGGTTCCCTCGTTTCATGTATAATTCATGCAATTGGTTCGGGGCTATTGGCACTCTGAACTTCCTGAGTTGCTATTACAGCAGCAATCTCGGTGGCGGTTACAAGGATAAGTATGGCTGGGATCCCATTGGCCTGACGATTAGGTCCCTAGGCGATATTGATGGTGTTCTTGACGAAAGTCGAAGCCTATGCCCAATGACTCTCGATCTCATTCCCTTCTTGCTGTTCGCTGCCAGAGCACTGGCCGAAGTCTCAGTCTATCCTACTTGGAGCAGTGGTGACGCCGCTGATGAGGCACTCCGAAATGCCATCATGGAGCACAACAGTTTCCTCTCTGTGGAAGATTTATACCGACTTGTTCTGGAACACAGACCTCCCAAGTGGGGATCGTCTAATGAAGTGTATACCACGCTGTTGGACGCTCTCTTGTGTGCGTTCGTGAGTCTCTACATGCGAGTGAGTCGGTTCCCTTTCGAGCTTGACAAGCTGGCCACTCTGCCGGTGATGCCCCCTGTTGAGGGTGCAACTCCGTCTAAAAACGTGTATGATATTCTCACAAAGATTGAGGATGAAAAGGCTAAATTTCAGGACGCGACCATCACCAAGCTTGAGCAGGTTCTTCTGCACCAGGCCTCTGCTGCACTTCGACGGTGCACCACAAAGAATGTGTACCCTGAGGACACATATGATGATGTCGAGATGAGCGTCCAGGAGAAGGTTCTTGCGTTCCTTTCCGGTAATGGAAAGGATGAGACGTACAACAAGGTGGTTGCGCACAACCGTCCCATGTTGTTGCGAGCGCTGGAGAACAACCAGCTGGATGTTGAGCGAGTCGCCCAGCTGCACGATGCCTATGAGAAGCTGGATGGAGAAATTGCATCTGTCGCCCAGACAGCCAACGGTAATGGTGAGGGAAGCGCGAATGGAAGTGCAACTGGAATCGAAAATGGCACCAGTGGAGGAAACAACTGAAATGTATAGGTATTGCATGTTTATTATTGTACAACAAAAGGAAGCAGCGAGTAGAATAAATATAGTATATGCAGTGAGTTACTTCTTGTCAGGGTCCTCAACGGTGCTGACCACCTTTGCAGGAATGCCAATGGCTACAGAAAAGTCAGGGATGTCTTTGGTGACTACTGAGCCTGCTCCAACGGTACACCCTTTGCCGATAGTGACTCCAGGCATCACCTGGACTGCGGATCCTAGCCAACAATCATCTCCGATAGTAATAGGTGAGGCATATTCAACCCCGTCTCTTCTAGTTTGCACTTCAACGTCATGAGTAGCAGTAATCAGTTTCACATCAGGCCCCATCATGACTCTATCTCCAATAGTAATTAGAGCGCAGTCTAGAAACACACAGCCGTAGTTGGCTACAAAGTCATCTCCAATTGAGAAGTTGCACCCGTAGTCAAAGTAGACAGGGGCTTCGACATGGGGATTCTCGCCAACGTGACCAATCATGTTTTCCAGCATTGTAGCTCTATCTTTGCGCAATTGCTCAGCTGTGATCTCCTCTGGGAAGTACTCGTTGTACTTCTTCTGTGCCACGTGGATATCGTGTCTTGCTTTGACCAGTTCAGGTTCGTATTCATGATAACCCATGGACGAGATCATCTTGTCGTAGTGCTCATTATCAGGCACATGATTCAGCTTCTTCGACTTTGCAATCTCCACCTCATTGAGCTCGAATTTTCTTCCACTTGGCATGGTTGGAGTGTGAGATCAAGGCATGTTGAAACTCAGATTGATATGCATAATATGGGGAAGTTGGAGACAACGACACGGGGAAATATATATACATTCAAGTAGCTGAACAAGCAGGTAGCTACGGTGGGTCAGATGGTATTACAGACAAATTAGGTAATTTTCGGACATACAGTACAAAGACCTTTCAATTATTGCAAGGGGATTTGTCATTATGGTTATGTGAGTGACTATTGGGGGAGGGATTGCAGAAGGCTGGGTTGGGTATTGTACACTAATACTTCTTGAAGGGGAAACCAGACCGAATGTAGGTACCTTCTGAAGCAAGATAGAGACCTGCTCGTGGCAGAACCTCCACCTGGTATGGCTCAATGGGGAAGCTCTCTCCGTCAATACTGCAATAGTCGGAATGCCCGATAGGCGTAATTCGGAACGCCTCGATTTTCATGTATCCTGCGAAGGGCAGATCAACGTGACGACCGGTTTCTGAGGCCAGCAGGAGCTGGCAGGCCTCGCCTCGACCCACCCTGTCGTCCCATGTCATGACGTCCATAAGACCATCATGGGGGATGGCACAGGGGAAGGCCAGAGAGTCGGCAGACACCCAGGGCATCTTACCAGTGTAAAAGTTGGACATTCCCTTGGATGTGGTGACTTCCCAGTCTGAAGGAACGGGGTCGTTGACAGAGCCGTATTTGAGAGATGCAAACACGTCGGGATTGAGTTTGGCAATCTCCTCGCTGTTGAGAGGATCGACCCGGTCCACAATGTATTTCTTGTAATGTTCATCGAGCACCTTGACGTCTCGCGTGTACACCTTGACGGCAATCTCACATGGATACTTTTTGCAGTTGATGATTCGAGCAATAGCTCCGACTGTGAACCGTGCTCCTCCCATCCACCGCAGATGTTCTGTTCCGAGATCCAGGTCGGCCACCATTCCCCACGCCTGCGAGAGGAACGAGATGACACGTTTGTCGCCCTGGGTCACGGCCATGTAGTCGACGGGGATGGCTCTTCCCTTGATCATTTTGAGCGTTGCAATGGAGGCTGACGACGTGCCGTTTAGCGACCACGACAGGGAGTTTCCAGATCCACAGGGCAGCTGGCAGATAGCCACGGACTGCAGCAGCTGGGCTCCGTCGTCTGGTCTAGAAGCCATACCGTTGATGACTTCGTGTGGAATACCGTCTCCTGAACAGCACATGACAGCATCATACTTGTCCATGGCGATATCAGCACCGATCTCCTGGGCGTGGTACCGGTGAGTAGTTTCCACAACGTCCATGGAACAGTTTGCTGCTCTTAGAAGGGGTTCCGAGGCATATTTGAACACTCTGGCCGCGTGTCCTGTTCCTCCATTGGGGTTGACAAGAATCAGGAACCGTTTCTGCGGTTTCGCAGCTCCGTAAGCTCTCTGCATGATATCCTCGGCCACGGTGGCCGGGTCTCCTCCATCAAAGGCAGCCACGACGGTCTTGGGAATGCAAGAGGTTTTCGACACTTCTCCGTAGCTGATCTTGATGGAGTTGTCGTCCTTTTCGGACGGTTCGGCGAACAAAATGTTCTCATAGGCGATATCAATCTTTTCCGGCCGCGTTTCTGTGTCAGTATAGTTCTTGCAAAGGCATTTCGCGCTTTCGCGCGGTTAGTAGTTAGTAGTTTCCTCTGATACCCACCAAAGAATGAAGCGCAAGTCCGAGACGTTTTGAAGTTGGTGGCTGCGAATTAGTAAATTGTTGTTTCTTGTCTGTATTTCGTCGAAAATCAGTCGAGGGCTTGTTGCGAGCTACTCACCAGGCACTATCAGTCCATTTGCCCCCAGGCTTGCCAACTGGGGCAAGAGATCGCGGTTCGACATGGGAGGAGGGGCCTCCGGGGAACTTGAGGAGGGTGGAATGGCTGAAGCGGAAGTAGTGCGTGCTGGGGATCGGCGTGTAGGGGGAGGGGACTCAGCTAAGTTTAGTCAGCTGGGCTGTTGTCCTTTTTTTTTGTTTTATTTGTGTTAAGGGAGCGTGATTGTGCAGTTTTGAGTGTCTTTCGCGTGATTGTCTCTACTTGTATGCTGAAGTTAGTAACTAAGTCTGTTTTCTGTAGTCAGGGTTTATTAGGGTGTGTGAATATGCGCGTTTAAGTGCGAGAATAAAGATGTGCCGGAACCGGATCACAGGGATGAGTGTGGTTAGTGAGAATGAGTCAGGGAGGTAGTCCGTGATAGGAGCTCCAAGGAGATACCCCGAAACGCGGTTTTCCCAAGTTTCAAGCGCTTTTGATTCTCTCTCCACCTCACCCGAAACTCATACCCCACTTAAAATCGCCAGTGTGGATTTGGATTATCGACTTTTAGAATTCCGTGTTGTCCACAGAGTTTGGCTCCAAACACTTGAAGATGCAGAGAAATGTGAAAAAGTCTGAAGAGCTTGAAGGCTGTCGGAGGGGTTTTTGCGGGGATCGATACATTGTCTCCGAGGGTGTCTAGAAACCAACGTAGGAACGCCATGACACCTCAGGAACACCACCTGTCACGTCTTGTCTCCTACATTATCTGCTCGGATTTATGTACGTATGGCGCTAACCAAGAGTTCTAGATCTCGGCTTTTGACTTCACAACCCGTAGATGGTGTAGACAATTAGGAGCAATGGTGGGGCTTAGAGGTATTATTTTGAGTGGGGCGAGTACAGGGACCAGTGCCACTGGTGCCATTTGCCCCTACCTCTACACCTCATTCCAAGTTCCCGGGTATATCCCTCACTGCCACTTATCACTGCAATGCTGGCTATATCTGAAGCTCTGAATGTGAAAGGCGCTGACTTGTTAATGTCACCTTAGGTATGTACATAATTACTGAAACCCGTCAAGGTTGAAGTTCCTGGACCGGAACCTCTGAGCGAGTTTGGCAATGAGTTAGCCTACAAATAGCTATTGTACGCGTATAGTAGTCTGGGGTGATGTGTATAAGCTTGGAGGATAACCTTGAGGAGGCATATCAGACCGTGGACTGGCTGATGCACACTAGGTACGAGCTATCTGAGACCTTCATTGAACTCACACGATCGAGCGGAACACATTGATACCAAGAAAACGCGCCAAACTACGCTCCCTCTTCGTTCCAAGCTTCGGGCCGAGTTGACCATTCAAGAGGTAGAGTGTAATGGAGTGAACAATGCCATAGACGATGAAGTGTACGGGCACGTCCACAAGCGTTAGCTGCCTCAGAGAACTATAGATACCCTATCGTAGATCATGATCTTTGAAGTTGTTTCTTGGTCATTCTACCAGTACTTCTACAAGACCACACTGAATGCCACTCTGACTTGTTTGGATGATCAGTTTCCGCCCAGAGTTTCAATTCACTCATTCCAAAGCACTTTAGCACACGGCTGGGGTTACAAATGTGAAGCCATTCTAGAAACTACTTGTACACATTCCAATATGGTCTATTCAAATCCATTACTACCATTAGTAAGCTATATATCCTGTCCATGCACATACTAAGAGCGCACTTCTCAATCCCTTGTGACTCTCTCTGGTCTCATTCAGTCAATCTTCGGCTGACTCGATAACTTTCAAGTCTATTGTGAAACCTCAACCACCCCTATCTCATTTACTGAGGATACTCAACCTGAGAATCTTCAGGCCGGTGAACGATTCGATACGAGAAAGAAGCCAGGTACTGAGGAACAGAGGTCTGGCTAGCACTGGGAGGCTGGGTCTCGTCAGGTCGAACCATGCCAGTGAAGCTGAATCCATGAGGATCCTTACCTCGCTCATTAGTCATTCTCACACGACCGGTGGCATTGATGATGGTTCCTCCATTGACTCCGTGGCAGTCGAATCCGAAAATATCGTGGGTCACAGTTGCAGGCATCTGTGCGTAGATTCCCAGAAAGGCATCTCGACCAGCAATTGGGGTTCCGTTCCAAACAATGGCGGTGTCGGGTCGCAGAAATTGTGGCAGGTTTTGTCTGTGATCGTCGAGAGCTTTGAAAAACTGTCGCAGAAAGCTCTCTGCGTTGGTGACTGTTTGAGAGACCTGCTGCTGAGTAGGACCGTTACTGGTGTTCATGATGTGAGATTAATGGTGAGTGTTGTGATTTTTTGGTGAGTGTTGCGATTTGTGGCAAGTCTGATGTGTTTCTCACTAGTTCAATATGCCTTCTTTCCAATGTGATTGTGTTTCAGGTCTTTATCAGTCCCGTTTGTTGCTATTCAAGGCGTTTGTGTGGAATCAGGGACATGTCTTGGAGAGCCTGGAAATATGTCAAAAATGTCCCAAATAGGCATTCTACCCTAAACCTAAAAATGTCAGACCTCAGGTTCTATTGATTCAAACCCCCTGGAAATTAGCCTTCGCCCGAGTAGCGCAATGGTTAACGCGTTGGACTTCTAATCCAAAGATTGTGGGTTCGAGTCCCACCCCGGGTGCTATTAAAATTATTTTTTGCTTTTCTCACCACCGCGATTTCTTTGTATCAAGGCAAAATTACTTTTTTGCCCAACTCTGTTTCTATTGAATTTCAAGGCAGACACGGCACGTCCCTTTGCTACAGAGAGAAAGAGAGCCATGACTGGGAAATTATTGTGCATTATAATAGAGCCATCCCGCGATGGGTCACCTATGGGTTGTCATCGGGTATAAAAACAGCATTTGGTTGCAACGCGTTGAAGCAAGGTACAATGTAGTACCATCTCGTCTATCTGATAACTGCACTTTGATGCATGTGCAGCCTCGACTTCTTTGTATACGGCCGTTTTTCACTTTGTTGCTTAGGAGCTTGGTCAGTTGCGGCCCGTTTACAAAAAAAACATGTCTGGTGTATAACCAGTGTCGAAATAAAGCTGGGGTGGAGCGTTGGTGGACCTCTTTCATTTTATCACTGATAGGATTTCTGGGTGCAGAAGGGCGGCAATACGGTGGAAACAGACTTTGCCGTTGGAGAGAGAGAGAGAAAGAGAGTGGTGAGATTAACAGTCAGCAGCAGCAAAAGGAATACGAGGTTTGGGACTGACCTTGTACAGCTAGACTTGCGACAGCAACCGCAACCATGAGCAATACAACGGGTAGTGACACCGTTCGAGAGGACGACCAGCGACCGTTGAAGAGGCAGAGGCGAGAGAGCGACGACGTGTTGCCCAAGACGGAAAGCGAAGAGAGCAGTGAGGCTCTGAATGATGGGACCACTGAGGCCGAAGGAGGAGAGATTGAAGACGAAAAGAGGGATCCACCAGAAGACAAGAGTGGAAGCGAGTCTGACGAGGAGGAGGAGGAGTCCGAGGAGGAGGAGTCCGATCGTGGTAGACGCAGAAGTCGTCATCAGTCTGCTTCTCGAACAAAGTCCAGAGAACATTCCCATTCAAAATCTCGGTCTAGATCGCACAAGGGAGAGGAACATGAGCATCGAACAATCACCAAGGTGGTCCAGGGCAAGGAGGTTCGACAGCACATCTCCAGAGACAGGTACCATAGTCGATCTGTCAGCAACAACCAGCAGACTAAAAGCTCGACAGATCGTTCTGGAAACACTTCGACGACTAAAGACGGGTCTCACCGTAAAGACGAGCAGTCTCATTCTCGCGAGCGAGTTCGAGTCAGCATGTCGCCAGATGGTAAGTCCGGAAATAACGACACTCTGGAGTATGAGAAGGATTCTAATGGAAACGTTACTGTCTCAGTAGACAGTGAACAGGACATTACACCTGAGGATGTGGATAATGGCAAGACCATTGACGAGTCTTCCTATGGCTATGAAAAGTGTGACGAGCGAGAAGCCTCGAGATCGCGGTCTCGAAGCCGACAAGGAAGTCGAGATCGCCAAAGAAATAGATCCAGAGAGAGAAACAGAGGCTACGAAGGATCGGTTGATATCCAAGGGAAGGGAAAGGATGGAAAAAGGAAAAGGATGTCTAGATCCCGAGAACGTGACGACAGTAGATCTGTTACCACGGTGTCTGAATGGTCGGAGGATTCAAATGGGGAGCGAAGAAGTGTTAGTCGCAAGATCATCACACACAACTCGGGCGAAGAGTCAAGGAATCATGATGGAAGTGAAGATGACGAAGAAGAGAACGAGAGCTACAGCATTATTGCTACAAATCTGCCCAGTTCAGCTACTCATGCTCACGTCCGAGAAATCTTTGAGAGAATAGGTGCTGTCAGGAACGTTGATTCTCTAGAGCTCAGTTATAGGTTCCGACGAAGAGTCAACCAGTATGAGAGAAATGATGTGGGTTCTGAAAACAACTTCATGATCACATACTACAACAGGGACGACGCCAGTGACGCCGTTTACAGGATGAACGGCAGTCTGATTGACAACGAGGTTATCAGCGTCACACACTACGACAGAGCTAAACGTTCAGACTTCAAGCAGTACCCCAGAGGTCGGTCCGAAAAGTCTGAAAAGTCGAGCTACGACACTGGATGGGTTTCGCGAGGCGAGTACGGTGAAAAGAGTGAAAACCGGGGTAGATCTTACAGTCGAGACAGGTCTTACAGCCGTGGAAGTTATAGGGATGGAGACCGGTCCTACAGTCGAGACCGGTCCTACAGTCGAGACAGGTCATACAGTCGAGACCGGTCATACAGTCGTTCATGGAGCCGGGATCGCTCTTATAGTGCTGACAGCAGACGTAACGTTCACGACAGATATCGGTCCCATAGTCGAGAGAGGTCCCAGAGCCGGTCCAGATCTCAAAGTGGAGACAGAGAGACTGCCAATAACAGCCAACTGAGTCCCAGACAGTCTCGTCCTCGAAGAGGGGGTTACAGGAGCCGTTCAAGGTCAGATGAAAAGTACGGAGATCGAAGTAGGTCTCCCCAGAGACGTCACAGTCGGTCTCCTGAACGATCATTTAGCCGGTCCCGGTCTCGATAATTTGCATAGAGGTAATACATACATTACAAGTTACTATCAATAATCAAATAATTGGTAATCTAATAATATGTTTCAATATGTACAAGTTTGTGCTTTCAGCTAGGCTGTTTGCTTTTGTTCAGATGCAGAGGTGGCTGTGGTGTTTGACAAGTTTGTAGACTCGGTAGTAGTATTAGGAGCCGTAGTCTCTGCAGAGCTAGTAGTGGAGTCAAGCTTCGTTTCAGATGATTCGGTCGTAGAATCAGTCTTCACTTCAGAGCCCATGGTAGAGTCCACTTTCCCATTCTCATTCTCAGTGGTGGAATCACTCTTAGTCTCAGTTGATGCAATGGTCTCGTTTCCTTCACCCTTCTCAGCAGCCAACTTGGCAGCTTCTCTGGCAGCCTTTCTCTCGGCAATGGCAGCCTTCTTCTTACCCAGTCTCTTGGGTTTCTTAGGCTCCTCTGTATCCTCTTCCTTCTTTACCTGCTTGACCTTCTTGGGTGCCTTGGCAACCAGTTGACTCTCATCGAGCTCAACGCCAGCCTTGGCCACAGTGTATGCTATTCTCTCCAACAGAACCTCGTCCTGGCAATCTTCTGAATCCAGAATGACGCTCATCTGTCCCCGTTTGGTGGCAGTGTACTTGTCGTCGTTACGTGCCTTGATACTCTCCTTGGTGTTGCACATGTTGGCAATCAATGCAAAATCAGACTCTTCCTCCAGAGACTCCCATCCCAGAACAATCACGTTGCTCAGCTCCGGAAGCTGAATACCCTTGAATTGACGCAGGTTGCAGACAATGGCCTGGGGCAAATCCTTGGTTGCCTCATTAGTAGGATCAATTGGAGTGGAGAAAAACGTCTCACAGAACTGATCCATTCGAGAAGGATCCAGGTCAGCCACGTGGGCAGCGTTGACACCCACCTTGGCAAAAGCCTCCGTGTACTTCTCAGCCTTGAAAGATTGAGTGGTGAGAATCAGGGCACGTTCAGTGGGTTGACTTCTAATGATATCAGAAGCTGCCTCGAAGTAAGACTTGTCCAGGAATAGCTGCTTGTTGTAGAACCGCTTTCGCATGACCGAGGTGTATCTATCATTGTAAAAGTCTCGGATAGCGGCAAACTTCATCCCCAGGTACTCTTGTCTGTCTCTAGCCAACTTGTGGACATCCTGCAACTCCTCCATAGCCAGTCCGAGATTGATGGCAGGCAGCTCGACAGGTGTGCAGGGAGATCTAGGTGATGCCTTGGTCACGATTCTGACATCCACGTCGGGGGCAGTGACACTATAAGGAGACTTGACTGATTTGGTATGAGTCAGACCAATGTCTGCAACAGGTCTACCTTCGCTCCAACCCAGGGAAGTGAGCAGACTTTTATGGAAGGGCTTGAGAGTTGCTCCGGCAAACACAACTTGCAGTGGAGGGAACGCCATGAGCTCGGATCTCATGTATCCGTTTCTCAGAGATGCAATATAATCGCCCAGCTCAATGATGGGCTTGACGTGGTTGTTGACTTTCTGCGTTTTGGTCTTGAGAATGAACTTCTCTTGGGGCAGAAGAACGTCGGCGTCGTCCACGTAGATGGAAGACAGCTGTTTGAGATTCAGACGGTCTCTGAAATCAGATTGTAGAATGTCCATGAGACGAGTGGGTGTAGTAATGAGAACCTGAGGACTGGGGGCCTTTCTCAGCAGTGCCAGTTGTGCCTTTTCAGCTTCTGGGGATGCTCTGTAAAGCAGCTGAGCTACATATCCCTCAGCCTTGACTTGATCCTCCTCCTTGCTGGTATTCACCTTACTGATGTCCAAAAGACGTTTGAGATGCTGCTTTCCAGCAAGCTCCGAGGAAACAATCAACAAGTGGTTGACTCCAAAGTCTTTGGGGTTTTTGTCGCCTCGTACGTTGATTCGATCTGGTTTGGAAAGTAAAGCAACGTCCAAGGCAGTAGACACTCCACAACCCGGTAACGAGCTCCAGACGAGTGAGATATCGGAGTTTATGATCGACAGGAACTGTTTCTGCGCATATTGAGGCTCGTCAGCAGTTTCGATCGCCTTGGTAATCTCAGAAGCAACTTCTGCAGGCACCTTGAGATCGGTCCATGTCTTGGCCTTGGTATGGTCGACAGTAAGACGAATTTCCGGAGTGTGAAGATTCTGCTTGAGGGGCCCGTTCAGAGGCAGTTTTGGTTTCACAGGGATCTTGTTTTTGGGTCTAGGAGCGTTTCGAGGCTTAGAAGGAGGACTTTTCTTGTACTTTGATGGTCGAAAGTCATTCTTTTGTCTCGATCCCGACTTGTAGGGGCTTTTAAAACCGTTTGAAGAGCTCTGATAATATCGTGCGAGCGTTAACGGCGTCAACGACGGTTTTATCGGTAATTTCGCAAAGATCTGGCGGCTTTGGATGCTGGTTCGCCACATGTTGAGCGTGAGAGTTTAGAGCCTCAATTTATTTTCACTTCATGCAGGCTGTCCAGTGGCGATGTATGGTCCCAATGGAGATAAGCCGAATGGAGTTAAGCATTGTGGGAGGTAGGGAAGAACGAGAACATTGTTCAAATACCTCTGTCGGCTATAGACATGCTAACTCACGACATCTTTTATAAGCTGGCTTCAATCTAGTACGTTTCAGGTAGATTGATGTGCTAATTAGCAGATGATACTAAGAGCAGATGGTGAGAAGAAGCTTGAGATAAGGCATCATACAGTCGTTATGGGTATTGTGGTTTTTCAGTGGGTTTGTGAGTACAGTACCAGGTACAGTTGAGAGACATTGATCTTTATTTTTCATCATTTTCTTCCTTGATATCACACATCTCCAACTCAGGCAGTGCTTACGTAAGCTCTTCTTTGTCAACTATCCACTTAACTGTAATTTCACTTTAAACGAGCTCTAATTGAGCCCTAGAGTCCATGAGAGCACACTTGCTATAGCTTATTTCATTAGTCAGCATAGGTCTTTCTTGTTGAGTACCATCCTATTGCTCCCTCACCATGAACATTGCTAACTCACACTTCTCCCGCAGTATTCCGAGGCTCTTGGCGGCTTATGCTTTGGGTCTCCCGCACATTTTATTCTGACCCAATTTAATTATCGTGAATGTTATTGGTGTGGCAGTGAAATAACTTGGAAATGATGAAACTACCAAAATCCGCCATGGTTGTCCAAAATGAACCGTTCGAGGTACTGCCTGGTTCCCACGCTCCAGATATGGGGCCATATGCAGGTCAGGCCATCTCAACATCAGCCCAAATTCGTATTCTTGCTGCTGTCCATCAATGCACTCTTTTTAACCCTTAATACATACATGAACTCATAAGAGGTGCACCTTTAGCGAGATGAATGAACGGTGTGGAAAACAAACATACCAACGTAGAATTGAATGTGTGCAGCTCAATTAGAAGAGATAGACAGACCCCCTTCCCCGCAACATATTTAATATATGCCACCATCTCCACACCACCCGTATACTTCTCACATGTACCCCATGATTAAGTTCCCTTGGACTACATGGTGTGCATTAAATAATAGCAACACAACGGCACCTTTAGCACTTCAACTCCCGCCATTGACACCCCCCTAGCACCCTCCTCCAGCCAGGTTCAACACGTTCAACACTATGGACTCTCTGGATGTCTCTCCGTCAAGCGTTCTAGAAGAAGTTCTGGAAACGGTGGTGGAAACTGCTAGCTCGACAGTAGTGGCAGATACTGCGGATACTGTCGCTCAAGCTACAGAGTCAGCCTCGGCCGTTATCAGCAATGCTCTTGCTCGAAGCGCCTATGCGGCACACACGTCATTGTCGTATTTGGCATGGGCCTTTGGCCTGTGGTTTCTACGTCTTATAGGATGGGTTTGTTACGGCATTCCGACCTATGTTTTGGGACTGCTAGGAAGAACCATCAACATCAGTCTTCAGTTTTCTTCTCTGTGAGTATTTCCGGCTGGTAGGCTATTGCCTCAATGATACCATTGCCTCTCTATATTCCCCTTTACTAACTCAGACTACTCATTTTGATCGCTTTGGTTACGGTTGTGGTCGCAGTGGTGCGATACAAGTATCTCACTGTGTACTCGCGCCTTCCTCAGGAACAACCCCGTCAGGAGCCTGAAATTGACATGTACGACGAGTCCGACAATGAGGACGAAAAAACGGGCTTTGCAAACTACTTTGACGAGTTTCTGTCTGCCGTCAAAATCTTTGGATACCTCGAAAGACCTGTGTTCCATGAACTTACCAGACACATGCAGACCTGGAAGCTGTCTGCTGACGAAATGGTTCCCCTGGACGACGAGCAGGGCTTCTCGGTTGTAGTTGAAGGTACTGTACAGGTGTTTGCCAAACAATCCAGCTTTGTCCAGAACCCTAGCAGCGTTCCTGACTCTCGAAAGGAAGACTCCATCATGTTCAACGGAGAGAGATACACTCTTTTGTCCGAAATCAAGAACGGAGCTCCTCTGACTTCTCTTTTCAACATTCTGTCTCTGTTCACTGATGATTTGCAGCTCCACAAGAACTTTGATAGTGCTGTCAATTCTCCCATGGCTTCTGCTTCAGATGTTCCCAACATGTCACTGTCTTCTGACGGTTCAGATGATCCCCTCAAGAGCGAGCCTCAGTTCGGAGAGCCTCGTTTGTCTGAGAAACCCGCTGCTAAGCTCTCTGTTACTGTCAGAGCTGCTACAGACTCTACAATTGCCATCATCCCTGCTGCCGCTTTTCGACGAATCACCAAGAAGTTCCCCCAGGCCACTGCTCATATCGTGCAGGTCATTCTGACTCGATTTCAGCGTGTCACCTTCCAGACTGGTCACCATTACTTTGGACTGACTCCTGAAATCTTCCAGACTGAGGTGAATCTGAACAGCCATGCTCGCAATGAGCTTCCTGCATACCTGCGAGAAGGGGCAGTCAAGAAACTGAACCAGGTCTACGATGCCTCTCAGATGGGAGGAAGACCCAAGAAGTACACTGTCACTCTCAACAAGAAGAACAAGGGTAAGGGGAGCAAGCGACAGCGATTCTCTGTGCAACTCAACAACCAAGGCCAGCTCAGCAGTCAGTCGCGAATGGTCTCTTTGGACTCTCTCGAAGCTGTTGGAGATCATATGAACCCTGGAGATCTGTTGACCAATGTGCCTCTGTCTCGTCAGGAACGACCAGTGTTTGAGCTCTCTAGTGTCAAGCATAAGGCTAGTATTCAGAACCTGACTTTCAGCGGCAACGACGACGAGAACGAAGATACCGCTCTCCGAACTGCTCTTGTTGAAGCCATCTTCAAGGTCCTGGGTATTGACAGAGACTCTATCCAGTCATCTATTATGGCTGTCAAGACTGTCTCTAACACGGCTTCTCCCATGTTCACTGGAGCTACTACCGGTGGAAGCAGCGGTTCACTTGGCGAGGAGCTTCGAAGTCGACGAACTGGCCAGGACTCTCTCGGGGGATCTCATTTTGGACTTGGCATGCCTTCTGATCGATCAAACTCCTTCTACGCTCGATCTGAGACTTCCACGTCCTCTGTCGACGAAGACTCGCTCATGGCTGCTCCTTTCGACACTATTCGAAACGATGTGGCTCAGTACATGGATGTTGTTCTGTTCAAGAAGGACTCCCTTCTCATCAAACAGGATGATCCTACTCCTGGCCTCTACTACCTCATTGATGGTGTCCTTGAAGTTGGATACACTGACCACCACAAGATCTACCACGATCTGTACACTGTTCAGCCCGGTGGGGTTGGAGGATACATTGGTTCGATTCTTGGTCACCGATCTTTCGCTGACTTGCGTGCTCGAACTGACGTCTACGCTGGCTTCCTTCCTCGAGCTGCGATCGAAAGAATGTCTGACAAGTACCCCATGGTTCATCTGACTATGGCCAAGTCTCTGACCAAGGTTCTGTCTCGTCTCTTGCTGCATCTCGACTTTGCCATGGAATGGGTTCAAGTCAGAGCTGGCCAGAAGATTTACAAGGAGGGCCAGGATGCTGACGCCATCTACATTGTGCTCAACGGACGAGTTCGTTCGGTTGCAGAGACCAAGGGCGATTCTGGTATTGTTGGTGGAGAGTCTGGTGATCCGAAGGATGGCAAGGGACATCGAAAGAACCTCACCAGTATCGGTGAGTACGGTAAGGGTGAGTCTGTTGGTGAGCTGGAGGTGCTTACTCTTACTAGACGTCCTTCTACTCTCGTTGCTATTCGAGACGCTGAGCTGGCCAAGATCCCTAGAGCTCTGTTCGAGTCTCTGGCTCTTCATTACCCCAGTATCACCTTTGAGATCTCTCGAATTGTCGCCTCTCGGGTCCGTTCACTCATGGAGGACTCTGCTCCTATTCCTCGACGACTGCACACCTTTGACATGGCTGCTCACCACGACAGCTACCTGACTATTGCCGTGGTTCCCATTTCTCAGGATGTGGATGTCAGCGAGTTCGGTCGACGTCTTTACAATGGTATGAAGGCTGTTGGACGAGAAGCGTGTCACCTGAACCATGCCTCTGTGCTGAACCACATGGGTAGACACGCTTTCAACCCTCTTGGTAAGCTGAAGCTGTCTGGTTTCCTCGACGACATCGAAGACCGATACCAGACTGTTTTGTACGTTGCTGATACTCCTCCTGGCTCTTCTTGGACCCACACTTGCATTTCCCAGGCCGATTGTGTTCTCCTTGTTGCTGACGCTCGATCAGAGCCAGATATCGGTGAGTACGAACGGGTGCTGGTGAAGATGCGAACCACTGCTCGAACCGAGATGGTGCTTATTCATCCTGAACGATACGTGCCTCCCGGACTCACCAGTGCTTGGCTGAAGCCTCGAGTGTGGGTGCACACCCATCATCACGTCCAGATGGATCTTCCTCGCCATGAAGCCGATGTCCTGGCTAGCATTCGAAAGATGAAGCGAACCGGCACTCTCGCCAACCTCAAAAACAAGGTCCAGACGATCCAGGAAGAGTTCCGATCTATGTACCGGCCCAAGGCTAACATCTACAGCACCTCGTCGGCCAACAAGGACGACTTCAACCGACTTGCCAGAATTCTGTCTGGACAAGCCATTGGACTTGTTCTCGGAGGAGGAGGAGCCCGAGGTATCTCTCATATTGGAATCATCAAGGCTCTGGAAGACTCTGGTATTCCCATCGACTTTGTTGGAGGTACTTCTATCGGCTCTTTCATTGGAGGTCTCTATGCCAAGGAGTATGACTTGGTGCCCATCTACGGACGAGCCAAGAAGTTTTCTGGACGAGTCTCGTCTCTCTGGCGTATGGCTCTGGATCTTACCTACCCTGCTACCTCTTACACCACCGGTCACGAGTTCAACCGAGGTATTTGGAAGGCTTTTGGCGACTCCCGAATCGAAGACTTTTGGCTGCGATACTTCACTAACACCACCAACATTACCCACTCGCGAATGGAGATCCACACGTCTGGATACGCGTGGAGATACATTCGAGCATCCATGTCTCTTGCTGGTCTCCTTCCTCCCCTGACAGACAACGGTAGTATGTTGCTTGATGGAGGATACGTTGATAACCTTCCTGTGTCAGAGATGAAGGCCCAGGGAGCCTCTGTTGTGTTTGCAGTCGATGTTGGTTCTATTGACGACACCACCCCCATGAACTACGGCGACTCTCTCTCAGGAGCTTGGGTCATGTGGAACCGATGGAACCCCTTTGGACGACATCCTAACGTTCCCAACCTGGCTGAAATCCAGGCTCGTTTGGCTTACGTGTCGTCCGTGGGAGCTCTTGAGAAGGCCAAGCATACCCCCGGCGTCATCTACATGCGGCCTCCTATCGACGATTTTGCCACTCTTGACTTTGCCAAGTTCCTGGACATTTACCGGGTTGGTAACAAGTATGGACACAAGTTCCTGACTGAGTTGAGAGAGGATGGCAAGATGCCTGCCATTCCAGGAATGGAGAACGTCAAGGCCAAGCACAAGAGAACTATCGCTCGACGAAATAGTATTTAGGGGAGGAAATAGGTATATAAAAGCATTCAATGCATTGTTAACATAAAAACGAGGGCTGGAGTACATACTTAGTAAGCAGCCAGGGTTTAGATGGAACAGAGCATAGAACCTCAACTTGTACTACTCGTACAGTTCAGGCTGTCTATACTGTGTGAGTGATTATAGGACGAGCGAGACCGCTTATTTACGCACGTGATGGTTATCGTAAAGAGATCAGCCTTAGTAAGACACTACTGTAGCTACACCAAGACTCACTAGAAATTTCATCACTATTAGATATCCAATCCGTTATACCGTAACAGAGCCGTAACTCGAAACACCCATCTCCTTCCCTCTTTAAAACAAACCATCCATTACTATAATACATGCCCATTAAGGTCGCTTGGGGGGGTTGGAGGTGACCAGAATGACGGAATCACCTCGCACGAAGAGCATTTCGCTCTTCTTCTTTCGGGCCTCCAGCTTCGGACTGCCCTCCACGTACTCGTAGACTGTTTCCTCCACGTTTCCAAGCACCATACTGCAATGGATATCGTAGGCCTGAGTTAGTAAGAGTTGATTGATACGTCGTGTGGGAGGTGATAAAAGATGGGAAACAGTCTGGAGATGAAAGAAGCAAAAACTGATCATCAAGACAGGTCATCAAAAGTGTCATCGTCCAGAACATCATAGCACATTCCACCCTTTATCTCCCATCATTGCTACTCACATGCAAAAGTCCATAAAGCTCTCGGCCTCCTCGGAGCTTGACGAAAACGTTCTCGTTGAGAGAAAGACCAATGAGATCCAGAGGCTCGGAGCCGCCTGAAGTGTCGACGTCGGCCATTGTGATGTGTGGTGTGCTGTCGATAGATGCTAATTAGTGTCTGTGATGGTGGTGAGCGTAGGGTTAGGGGAGGAGGAGGAGGAGGAGAGAGTAAAGTGAGATGAAGAGGTGTTGAAGGAGGTGTGCTGTGTAAAGGAGAAATACAGAGGATGCGGTTGCTAATGTGTCTATTGAACATTGTTTTAAGATCCTTTTTTTCACTCATTGATTAAGGTGGTGTCTTTACCATAGGCACTTTACTTCTACATGTTACTGCACTACAAGGTACTTGTATGGGACTATACACTGGAAAGAAGGTTGTTCTAACACGACCATTGAGAGGGATATTTGCGTGATTTCTTGATAAAACTTGATGTTGCACAAAATCAGGCAGTAGCAACCTTTTCCCCTCTTATTATATTGCTTTCATCATCTCATATCCCTTCTCTCAGTTCTCTCCCGCTTAGTCACATGACAGCTAAACTCTATATTGGTACGGTGAAATTTCGTCAGGAAATAAACTTCCCAGCACCCAAGCGATTTTTTCAGCTGGCGACATTATCCACAGCACACAAAACACCATGATCCGATCGCTACACACATCGGCCGCCCGACAGGCCCGGAAGAAGTGGCCCAAGCCGCTGCCCGGATCCGTTCTCGGCAACTCGTTTGTCCAGAACCTCGAGCTCAAGGCCCCCATTGCGCCCACTCTGGACAACATTGAGGTGCCCGATTCGCATCCTCTGTGGCAGTTTTTTTGCAAGGACAAGAAGATGGTGCGGGAGCAGTCCTCGTTTGACGCCGCCTCGCGGCCCTGGTCCGTGGCCGAGCTCCGAAGAAAGTCCTTTGAGGATCTCCATGCCCTGTGGTACGTGTGTCTCAAGGAGCGAAACATTCTGCTGAAGGAGGAGCGAGTCACTGGCCGACGACACCAGGAGGTTCACAACGCTGCATACCGACAAGAACATGACCGGGTCGGCGAGACCATGGTGCACATTCGACACGTGCTGGCCGAGCGATACAGAGCCTACGAGGAGGTCCAGCAGGTGCTTCCCGAGGTCCGAGCCCAGGCCAACGCCGAGTTCGACGAGAAATACGTCACTGCCGACGCCGTCTACGACAGCGAGCTGTCTCTGGAGCTGGAGCGACACCTCGTTGCCTACTACGGCTTTTCCACCGACCCTCGAGCCAACACCGGAGTGGTGGTGGACGACAAGATCATCGAGGCCGTGCGATACGGAGCCAAGCTCAAGTACGAGCGATACAGCGGAGCCACCGACGAGGAGGGCAAGCCCCTGGCCAACCAGGAGTTCCAGCACCAGCCCAAGCGAGACATTTTCGAGCTGTACCTCATGTTCCTGGCTAACGACACCACCGAGGGCGTGGCCGAGGCTCTCAACTACATTAAGCAGTACCGAGAGTCCGACCCTCTGCCCGTGGCTCCCTGGAACGCTGTCCGGGTGCTGCAGCATCTGGTGGAGGAGAAGATGGGCGCTGCTGCCGTGTTTGAGGAGGCTCTGAAGAACAAAAAGCTGGAGCTGTCCGAGCAGGACATTCTGGAGACCATTCCTGCCCAGTTCCTCAACAAGCTCCCCAAGGAGTGATGTATATAAGAGTCATGTATATAGTAACGATATGATAAGAGATAGAGGCAGATGAGCGATGTAGAAGAGCGATGTAGAAGAGCGACATAGAAGAGCGATAGCTCTTCGTGTTCCTATGTTTTAGTCGTGTTTTGCTGTAATTGCAAGAATCGTGTGACAATAGCTGTAATTATCACTTTTGCCTTGGTCTTCAGCACAACACCACTCCTCTGGATGGTAGGAACACCTCCATAGAGAATTTGTGAGTTATGGGATCACTATTAACCAAATAGTATCGTGGATATATCTATATGACTTCCGAATACAGCTACTTGTACGCTACTTGTACTCTACAACTCGTTACAAATCATCAAATCGTCAAATGCAAATATATACAATGTGAATAGGTGGGTGGATCCGAACGTTGGGGTTATAAACCAACTCGCTACGCTCGTTGGTCTGTGCTCGTTGTTTAGGCCTCCACAACATCATCAACATACCCCAGCTTATCCTTTCTAGCCTCTCTACCTCCATCGGGGATGGCTCCAAATCGGTTAAAAGGCCACAGCACCTTTGGGCACTTGCCATGCATCAGTCCGAGAGACACAGGTCCAAAGTTGTTGGAATCAAACGAGTGGATATTGTCTCCCTCGACCCACACGTGGTTGAAGGGCACAAAACACGTCTTTTGAGGGTAAGGGTGGCGGGTCACGATTTCGTCTCCTCCAACTCCCAGAATCCGTTTACACAGAAACTTGTCTGGATCCATGGGGTTTCGCAGCAGCACCACGTCGCCTACTTTGAGGTATCCGGGCTGTTTGATGAGAAACTTCTGCAGCAAAACAATGTCTCGCTTGCCGAGGTTCGAATCGGGATTCAGGGCAGGAGTCATACTGTTTCCACTGATATGGCCGAGAAAGTAGGCATGGTCCAGAAAACATATTGCCACGGGGATCCATGTGGACCAGATGAGCAGTCTCATGGCCGGTTTCTGGCGCAACGCCGCCCACTTGCGCGACTTTTGCGCAAACCAGTCTTGCAGGCCCATTGGAAGTTTTGAGGTGTTGATAGACTGAAATCAAAGTGGTGTAGCGTTCCATATGCATGATGATTTGGGTGAAAAGTGTGGTCTGAGAAGGGCGAAGAAATTTGTACGAGAAGGAGAAGAGGTGAAAAGAAGGGAAAAGTCGGAATGAGATTATGAAGTTCTATTGTATGTATATGCCGAGAATTATAGTCACACGTTGATTGTAATACCAACTTCAATGGACCGTTCTGAAAAACACTCCCTAAACGGACTCTCTACAAAACCTTACGAAATTACTTTGATAGGAATTGGAAGAGGGCTCTCAACTGGGATATCTCACAGTAGTTTTTGGTGAGAAATAAATCCAGTGACTTCAAACCTATCTTTTAGTTGATTCCGATTGTCTGCTGTTACAAATATTCCATACAAAGACCTGTGCCATCCGTCAACTTCCTAACCTGCATTCCAACTATTCTTCAACTAAATATAACGAATTACTTGAAGGACTTTCCCCCCCTCGTTCCGTCTTGCAAGAAACGGCTATTTGCAACGGCTCCTCGTATACTAGCTCGAACACCGTTTCCCATCTCCCCAAGACCTACAAGTACCAAGCTGTCTACGCGTCATAAAAGCAACCGTACTCCCTTTCAAAATGTGTAGCTATTATAAGATGCCATCTAATAAAGTGGGGGTACAGTTTGTGGAGGAGAGTGATCTCAACGGAACCATAAGCAGATATACTGTACACCGAATCAACGCCCTATCTCTAACCCATCTCCATTATCTGACTCGCCGCTGCACCCACTGATCACCGATCCGTCATTTTCACATCATTAGTCAAACTAGACCCCCATTTTGTCATCTGGCAAGGTTCAACCGTCAGTATAACTCCGTTGCGGCTTGCTCAAAGTTCGGGAGCCGTGTCGGTTGGGGTTAACTACCCCGGATGCATGTGGGGGTGTTTATGGGTGTTACAGAGGGTAAGGAGATGATGTGAGTATGTAGAAGTATGATAAATTCCCTGTTTAATAGATTCAACACTTTTCCGATGCTTTTGGCATTCAATAACGGTTGTTAGGAGTCCTTCAAGTTCCTCTTAAAAAGTTTAGACTGCAGAGTTTATGCACAACAAGCACAAAGCAGCATGACTATTAAGATGCAGATCCATTCAAACAAAATGATATAAGAGAACCTCTTGCAAGACTCTACCCCACAGGTTTTACTTCATTTGCATCTATAGGGCGGAAGGAACTACAGTGCTCAAGTTTCTAGCTCTCCAACCTATCTCAAACACCACACACACTACATTAACAGCTAAATCTACCTCCGCCCAAACGCCGATAACGGAACGGCACACAGAACACCACACTTTTCACCATGGGAAAACTTTTGGACAAGTTGAAACGGGTGCTGGACTTTCTCATCTCGCAGTGGTTCATCATAGGCATGGGAGTAGCTATTGCTATAGCCTATGCGGCTCCCAACTACGCCAGATCGGGAGGAATGATCAGGTCAGATATCACAATCGAGTACCTCGCTGTAGCCGCCATTTTCCTCATTTCGGGCCTCAGTATGCCCTCTAGAACGCTACTGAAGGAGCTGGGCAACTGGCGAGCTCACGTGATCACCCAGGGCCTGTCCTTTCTGGTCACCCCAGCTCTCATGTTTGGTTTTGTCAAGGCCATCTATACCGCGAACGATCCCCGAATCGACAAGTACGTGCTTGTGGGCATGATCATTTGCGGCTGCACACCCACCACTGTGTCTTCTAACGTTGTTATGACTAGAAACGCAGGCGGAAACGACTCTTTGTCGCTGTTGGAGGTCACTATTGGTAACGTGATGGGAGCTTTCGTGTCTCCTGCTCTACTGCAGCTCTACCTCTCAGACTCGACTGGCTTCGGGTTTGGTAATCCTGCCAAGAACTCGTCCATGACCGAACTGTACCGACGAGTCATGAAACAGCTGGGTCTGTCTCTTTTCGTCCCTCTGTTTGTAGGCCAAGTCATTCAGAACGTGTTCCCTAAACAGACGAAATGGGTTCTCACAAAGTTCTACCTCGCCAAGCTTGGCACTTTCTGTCTGCTTCTCCTCATTTGGGCCACTTTCTCCACCTCGTTCTACGATAATGCATTCGAGAGTGTCCCCAAGGCCACCATGATCATGGTTCCCTTCTTCAACATTGGCATCTACCTGCTCTTCACAGTCATTTGCTTTGCATGCGCCAGATCGCCTATTCCTAGACTGCTGGCACCCCATGAACCCACTGAAGAGTCTACCAGGACTTACAAGCTACTTCACAGATTCATCTCGGGCTTTTACTTCAACAAGAGAAACACGGTTGCTATCATGCTGTGTGGAGCTGCTAAAACAGTCGCTCTTGGTGTTCCTCTGATCAACGCCCAGTACGGATCTGGAAGTGAACTTGTTGGTCGGGTTTCGATTCCTCTGACTCTTTTCCAGGGAGAACAGATTCTCACTGCTCAGCTTCTCATTCCTATTTTCAAGAGATGGATTGGAGACGAAGGAAAGGAGCCAGAGAACGGCTTTGACGATGATACAGTCAAATCCAGTCACAGCAACGATCTCGAAAAGGCCATGCCTGTTGTTACTGCTGCACCCGTGAGCTCAGAGGAAACAGGTGGTGTCACTTCAACGACTGCTAAAACCTCTGCTACGCCTTTCTCCAACAGCACAGCAACAAGTGACTACGTCTTCGACTCCGAAACTGACCCTGACAAGATCAAACAGGACGAAACCGTCGAGTCCAAGGTCTAGCACCCTACTTACTCTTGCTTCTATTTATTACTCAGCATGCATATAATATTAATCTACTGTTTACTTGTATTCTAGCTACTATTATCATATCCTATTATTACTTTACATTCCTTCACTTTACATTGTGTCTTCCATCCGTTAGTGTTAAATATCCCACACGGACACGGGACCGACCTCGTTGTACTCCTGTCGCGAGATGTAGGCACCCTCAATGTTGGTGCCAAAAATCTGCTTGGCGCCAATCTGGGCGCCCAGAAACGCCGCCCGCTCCAGATTGGAGCCCTTCCACTCGCTGAAGTACTCAGACATCTTTGCCAGCCGCATGGACGTCGGTGCCTGGCCGTGGCCAATCTGTGTCTGCAGCGCCTGGCTGTACAGCGGGTTCACGGGCGCTGCGCCGCCCACGGGGGCTCCTCCGACTGTGGGAGTGTTTCGACCGCTGGTGTTGAAGTTGGAGGGCAGCTCCGAGTAGGTGGACTGCCGGGCCACCAGGAACTTGTTGGTCAGCGATGCCATGATGGCGTCCTTGAAGCCGTTGATTCCGGAAATGCCGCCGGCAATGATGATGTTGTTCCAGATGGGCTGGCGCTTGGAAAACTCGTCCACAAACGAGATGGACAGGTCTGTTTCCTCGGCAATGGCCTCGATGAGCTCCTCGGTGCCGTGGAACCGCTCCTGGCCGACTGTGTGTTCGAGTCCGTCGTCGTCCACAAACGTGTTTGTGTTCTTTTCCGAGTTGGGGATCTCTGTTTCCTTCTTCTTGTTCTTTTCTCGCTCGGCGAGAATCTCCCGGGTCTTGCCGGAGGCCACAATGGCAGCCACGTCGATCGACGTCTCCTCGTCTCTATCGGGAGCGTCGGGCTGGTTCATGGCGGACCAGAGGTTTTTGGCGTCCTTGTGCAGCACCTCGTAGATGTCCGATTTGAGCAGCGCATCGATCTGGGCAGGAGTGAACTCGGGCAGCCTAGCCGCCAGATTCTTCTTGACGCTGCTGGCACCCAGGGGGATGACAATCTGTGCAGGCTCGACGATGGTGAAGTCGGTCATGGGCGTCAGAGTGGTCATATCCTCGCCCACGTCAATGATGAATGCATCGGGCGAGTTGTAGGCGTAGGTCAGACACACGGCCTCGGGGATGGCGGCAAACGCGGGAAAGTTCATCTCCTCAAACACGTACTGGGTCACGTGCTCGAGCTGGAGACGGGTCCACAGAGTAGACGACACCAGAAACAGAGCGCAGCCAGCCAGGGGGATCTCGGGCTTGGTCTTCTGCATCGTCTGGGTCATCAGCTGCAGCAGGTACTCGAACGCCGGCAGGTCGACAATCTTGCCCTCCTTGAGCGGCCAAACGGCGTTGGATTCGTCGCCAGTACTCGAAAAGTAGGGCTTGGAGGAGCCGTCGGGATTGGGCACCTTGTAGACGACCGAGGGGACTTTGGCCTGGGCCTGGGTCAAGCTCTCGGCCAGCCCAAACTGCGCCTGGGTCGTCTTGGACCCAATGCTCACCACCAGGATGTTTTCGTCTCTGTACTGGACCATTGATGTGAAGTGTCGTGGGAGATGGAGACCCAAACTGTAGATGGTGGTGTGCGCGTCTGGACTGTGAACCTAAAATATGTATGGATGACACATCCAAATGAGGGAGTGTAGATATGGGCAATGGGGTAGGTGAAAGTGAAAAGAAAAAACTAGAGAAGGTATCGTTGATTGAGGAGCTATCGAGAATCATTTCTGTTCATCAACTCGCTCAACTATACCTCCGTTTAAACTGCTAACGTCCCCCACCTCCTTCCTTCATTAATTGCATGTGTCATTTTACGTCAGTTCGATTCTCACCAGTGACATTTATTAACCACCTTAAATAGTGGAGGCTTATCAATCCCGATCTGAGACTTTCACGCTTAGATGAAGTAAGGTGAAATTTGGCCAAATTGGCGGCAAATTTAACAAAAGAATTAGAAGGCTATCGTTATTGAGTCACTTGATGTATCCTGATGTTCTACTCTCAACGACTACGGATACTAGACGCTGGCATCTAATTACTGTACGAGTACCTTGAGAGTTGTTTAACAGCATGGGCTTCCTGTAACAGCAGCAAAGCACACTCAGATCAAACCTCAGTCTAGAAAATATTCGTTCCCACACTCGTAAACCATCCTTCGTCTCACCTCTACACATTTCTTCCTTTCTTTCAATAAATCATACTATACAAGTTACTGTGACAACGCCTCTTTTTCCTTCTCCAGCTGCAAAATATACTCCTTGGTCTTCTGCACCTGCTGGTACACCGTTTCCAGACCCGCTGTGAGTCGGTCCAGCTCCTCGGCCTCTGTTTGCAGCGAGTACGACTTGCTGGGATCATTTGGGTCCGATTTGGCGGGTAAAAGAGCACCAGGCCGAGATGTGAGCAATTCAAACATTTGCTCCGACGGCTCGTTGAACACGAGTTCGTCGTAGACGTAAGAATCGACTGGTTGCGGCACATTGGCATTCTCTTCTTCTTCATTACCATTAGGAGCTCCTCCTGGTGCTCCAATCTGAGCAGGAATATTGTCCTTCTTGTAGGGATGCAATTTGAGATGGTGGTACAGCAGAATGTTCTTTTCGCCCATTTCTGTGGGGAAGAAGATGCGGATACTGATTTCAAACTCTCCCCATCCCGTTTCCGTCACCTCAAACGGGGGCTCTTCTATCGTTCGAGTGGAGTTGGCATACGTGTCATGGAGCTTGAAAACCACCTTTTTGATGAACCCGAGCTCGTGGTTGTTTTCAGGAGCAGGACTGGCCTCCTTCTTGTTAGTTGCAACCGCCAACTTGTTCTTGACACGCGATATGGAAGCCGCATCAGACTTCATATCGAGGACTGGAGACCGCACGAAAATCGTCCAGCTGTGAGTGTGATCGGGTGAGACGTCTGGATTCGCCTTCTCCTCTTCCGTCAGTGGCGTCGCTGTGTTTCCATAGAGAATGGGTCGCGAGATTGCAATGTTCTGTGTTAGCGTTAACGAACGAGGTGAAAGTGGCGATTTTCAGGCTCAGTGGGTCACGTGTTTCTGTTCCCGTTGAATACTCACCTTGATCCGCTTGAGAGACGCTCCAGCAGCCATCTTGAATGTATCAAAGTGTCGTGTTTTGGGCTGGTAAAAGTGATGATGGATTTGACTCTGATATTGAACTCTGTTGTGCATGAACGTTCTAGTTTGTTGGGACTACGTCATTAAGCTCAAGTAATGTCAGCATATATAGTGAATTCTCAATAAATAGTCTAGTAAAGTCTAAGTATCGGTACCGTGGACTTCATACCATCTTTCCGAAAGGGAATAACCCGAGTCACCTCTGACTTTCTCTTCTGTCCGGAAGTACTCGGGACTTTCGTAAATGTACGGTTTAAGACTGGCTTCGTCTTTTTCCATTCTAAACATGTCTTTATCAGTGTTCACTGCATGAACAACTGTAGCTCCACATTGCTGAGGTTGGAATGTCTGCCAGGTGAAAGCTCCTCCTACAGACACTCCACGGAGATTATCAAGACGTTCTCTCAGAGCTAGACCATCGTCTGGACTGCTGATAAACATGGAAGCCGCCAGAGCACTGGTTCTAGGATGCCATTGGACGTCTCTGATAAGAGAAGAGAGAGAAGCTCGTGCTCCAACCAAAGCAGGATCGATATCTCTATCTGTAGCTGTTTTCAATGACTGGTGACTGTTCAGACAGGTCGCTAGAGTTCCGTCTAGTTTCCAGACACGAACAATGCCATCTGCTGATCCACTGGCAACGTATCCTCCGCAGGGACTGAAACGAGACCTGACAAGACTCTTGACGACAAAAGCACCAGAGTACGTAACCACACTTTCGTCAAGAGGATGGTCTTCCATGCTAGGCGGCAGATAACTCAGAGTATCTCTATAATCAGCTCTGATTCTGTACTGGTTGAACTCTGCTCGTGAAACATAGTCGTCCTTTCGCTGCAGAGACGCCTTTCGCACATCCCACAGCTTCGATCTACCATCTTTGGCGGTTGTCAGGACATGGACGCCGTCTGGATGCACGTCACAAGAGGTCAGACCACTCAAATGGCCCACAAAAGACCGAACATGAGAATCCTTCTGTCTCAAGTCAAACTGATCAAGCGTAGCACTATCCATAGCTCCAAAGAAGACATTATCCGAACCCGCAGCCCACGAGGCTTGATTCATATCTGCCAAGCACTTTCGTCGATATAGATATTCCCCTGTACGAGCGTCGATAACAGAATATCCCAGTCGTGCAGACCTACCCAGTAACATGTAGCTATCGTCATGACTCCACTCAACCGAAAAGGCAGCTCCATGACCGTAATCGTGGAGCTCCTCAAAGTGCCAATCAATGCCATCATAGTCATACCCACGGATGTAGAGACAGCCGTCAAACGCTACCGCGGCCCATTTGTCGCTGGTTTTGGCAAAAGCGCAGTCAGTGATAGTCCACGAGTTGGAATGAAGAGAAACAGTGTCTCTGAGATAACCAGGAACGCCATTGTTGTGTGTAAGATACACACTAGCAATCGAGTCCTGGTTGATAGTGAGGTACAGTGACCCGTCACGTGAATAAGCACCACAATATGTTCTCGACTCTTCGCTCTGAATGACTTTGCCAATGGGGTGTGGTAAGAAACTGGCCTTGAACAGACGGTTATGTTGGTCGTTTCCTGACAGCTCACGTTTAGCAATGTTTTCCCGCACTGTTCCTCCACCGAAAAGTTGTTTTTGAGCATGTTTGACACCTCGTGTGTCTCTCAAAGGCTTTCCTTCCCTTGCCTTGTACCCCAGAAGCTTCTGAAGACGAGGAGAAATGTATTGTCCCCATCTCTTCATGTACTCGTGTCTATGACGTTTTGTCAAATGACGATGTCCAAGGACAAAGTCGTCAAATTGACCCTGGTAGACAGGATGGTCTTCGGGGAGTAGTTCAGGAGGGGTTTTCACACCAAAAAAGTACCCGCTTCGTAGTTCTTCTAGTGTAACCAACCCATTGGCTAACTCGGTAGTTGAGATCATTCTTCTAACCAGCGAAGCAGACTTGTGACTCTTGATGGCGGTCTTTTTATCCTGGAAGTTGACATGCCACCAGTTATCAGGAAACTCGTCATATCTCAACAATGTCTTGACATGTAGAAACAAAGGAGATAGTGGATTTTCCAAAAGTCTTAGATACCACAAGTTCATGCAGTTGTACCCGATTTCCTCTTCGGAAAACTGGCCAGTCTGGTTCTTCTGAATGAGTTCCAGACGGCTTAAAGTGGGGTATCCTTCTCCAAGGAAGTACATGTCGCTTTTCAATATGTTCCAATAGCTAAACATAGTCAAATGTTTCCTTCCTAACCACAAATGGTAGGGACCTAGGCCTCCTTTAGGATCCACGCCAGTTCCATTATAGATATGGGGTATGAACAAGGACTCGTTTGCATCTGAAAGAATATCGTGGCATGTTTTTATTCTAACCGACAATGGATGAGACATTCCTTCCGTGTCGAGCACAAACAGGACCAGTTCGTCCCATTCCATCATCGGGGCAGCATAGTCATAAGCTGTGTCTCTTATCTCGACTAGCTTGGCAGGAAGATTGGGAAAGGTGTCCATTGAAAGCAGATAAGCGACATTTCGAATCACAAACCGCTCATTTGTGTCTTCAGGTCGGACACCCAAACATGCCCGTTTTCGACGAGTCATTGTTCGGACTAATAGTGGTGGCGTTGTATGCAAGAACGGTTATCATGCGGAGTTTCACTGCATTTCTCATGTGAAGATAAATTAGGGTTGGCTGTCAACTGGAGGTTCAAGTAGGCTATTCATGTTAGTTGGGATGATCAAGTAACGCTGAGTAAAGTAGGTTCGACTAGTGTGGGCTAAATAAGACAGGAAAAGGAGAACTGGCGAGGTGAGTGAAATTTTAGGGAATATTTTTTTAGACCCCCGTGCTGGAGGGCAAAAATGTATGCCGTTAACACGAGCAAAAAGTGATTTCTGGCAGGATCGAACTGCCGACGTTCTGCGTGTTAAGCAGATGCCATGACCAACTAGACCAAGAAACCCGGATGAATTTTTGGAAAAAGTGGCTACTACACTGTGATTTCTGCTTACGTAAGCTGGCAATAGGTATATAGCTATAATGCATCTTAAGAATAAAAAAAAAGCTGTGAAAAAAATCATCGTGTTTGGCTACTGTAGACGACTTGTGAGGTCACAAACAAGTATAAAATACTAGTACTATTGTAGGGGTTTTTATTTGATCACCGACATTATTTGTTACTTATACTGGTTTTCTTACACTACTCACGCTACTCGTACATCCGTCTAATCTCTACTGACACACTCCATTATTGATGAATATCATAACTCGTTACATAAATTAGATCCCTTGGGGAACGTTTTGATTTTGTTTTTGTTTTTGAAATGCTTACCAAGCAAAGGCCTCCTCGAAGTAGTCGACTCGCTTGTTGGTGTAGTCCAACGACAGAGCCACGGCCTTTCGAGTGTCGTCGTTCATGACGGGAGGACCGCAGACCATGACCGAGGTGGTTCCAGCCGCCTGGGACACAATGTGGGGGATCTCTTCGCACAGATCGGGTCGAACACCGTAGGTGACCTGGACAGAGCCCATGGAAGAAAGAGAAAGAGCGTCGGAGGCCTTATCGGAAGCCTCGTCGGAAGAAGAGTGGACGATGGTCTCCTGGACACCGACGTTCTTCTCGGAGACGGTGGTGGTTCCGCCGTTTCGAGACAGCTGTCGAGTCAGGTACAGTCGAACCTCAATGTTCTCGGCAGTCTGCAGGTAGGCCAGCTCCTGAGAGAACCACTTGAGGTACTCGTCGTCAGAAACCACCCAGATGAAGACAATGTGCTGCTTGAGGCCTCGCTTGATGGAGTCCTGGGCGTAGGCGTAGGTGGCAGTGATACCGATACCTCCAGCAATGAGAATGGAGGTGTCGTACTTGTGGACGGGATGCTGCGATCCGTAGGGACCGTCCATGAGCACGGGGAGGTTGCACTTGCCGTTCTTATCGAGGTAGTCGAACAGAGAGTTGGTCATACCGTCGTAGCACTTGATCAGGAAGGTGATCTTGTTGTTGGCCACAGCCTCGGGAGACTGGCAGATGGTGAAAGGATGCGACTCCCAGGGCTTTCGAGTGCCCTTGAGACAGTGGAGGTAGACATGGGCACCGGGGTAGAACTTCCATCGCTGAGAGTAGTCGACCTCGATTCGCACGATTCGAGACTCTCGGCCGACAATCTGGGCGACTCCAGAAGACTTTCCGCTCCATGCCATTCGCACAAATCGCATAAGTCGGTCAAAGCACCAGAGAGCAATAGAGGCGTAGACCCACTGCATCCATCCGAGGTCTTCGCAGTGCCACCAGCAGCCTACAACAAACATGACGGCAAAGACAATGTGGATGAAGAGGAAGGCGTCGTACCATCGATGTCGAAGGAAGTAGATGGACTGGATGCAGATGAAGGAGCACAGAATGGTAGCGACAACTCCCCATCGCCAGTAGGTTCGGGAGTAGTAGACGCCCAGGGCTCCTCGTCGAGCTCCAATGACGGTGTATCCGACAGAGTGGATGATGGCGTGAGCAGTCATCATTCGAGAAACCCATCGGTGGTAGACGTTGAAGGTGTCGAACGACCAGCCAGTGATCCACATCATGATGTTGTTTCGACCAGCGAACAAAAAGATGAGAGGCAGCTGGGTGAAGGCCATGATTCCAGATCGATCAGAGACGTATCGGGCCAGCTGGTCGGCCTTGGTCTTGAAGGAGTCGTTGGGGGTGAACAGATCGTAGCAGACACACATGAAGATGATGTTCAGCGAAATGTAGACAAAGACAACAAACGACTGGACTCGAGTAGGAGTGGCCATCTGGATGATCTTGAAGTCCAGAGGAGCAGAGTGCTTGTGGCCAAAGGTAGCAGGCAGAGAGACCCACTGTCGGAAAGTCTTGACCGGTCGCTGAGTCAGGCCAAAGACAAGTCCAGGGAAGGCCTTGTACATGAAGTTGATGACGGCTCCCATAAGGATGACGACACCAAACCAAGCCACGAGACCGGCACCAAAGTAGGTACCGGAGTCCAGCTGCCACTTGAACTCCTTACCGCTTCGGTAGGACAGGTCATAGGCGGAGTGGTTGAACTCGACAGGAGCACGGTTGATGGCAGTGAAGTTGGCATCGTGGTTAATGTAGCCCGAGGCGTTGGAAGCAAAGTCTCGCAGGTCCTCATGAGTGAAGTGGACGTCAACATTGTCACAGTTCTTGATCAGAAAGTCAAAGGCCTGGTCCTGGACATGCTTCTCATGCTCAAACTGCTCGACACAGTGGGTGTAGGTTCCCAGCCAGGGAGCGTACTTGCAGTACTTGATGTAGGTCATTCCTCGGCCGGTCTTTCCAACATCCCACTTGACCTTGTTGGTCAAACTGTTACAGGCAGAGTTGACATGGTAGCCAGCGTTGGCCAGAGTGTCTCTTGCTGCCTCAGTGGCCGCAGCCAACAGAAGAAGAGATGTGAACTTCATTGATCGTGATGGATCCTGATTATGGAGCAATGGCACGGGGACTAGGAGGTATTTATGCTACTGTCATGCCGACTGATTTTTCTGATTGATTAATTTGATGGTGCATGGGCCAAAAGTGAAAAAATCAGACAACCGATCGTCCTGATTTTTTTGATACAACCAGACAAGCTTGCAGCCTACCTACACAGGTTAACCTTGTGCTTGTTTCTTTCTTTCGGGGAACAAGTTATCTGATGAAAGAAGACGAAAAGTCGTAGAACCTCTTACAAGGCCCTTTGGTATCATTGAATCACTCCCTACCCTCCCTAGCCTGGGCCATGATGACATAAAATGCTCTCACGCGAGCACTTTACACTTTATCTCGGACAACCTCGGATCAAGACCTCGTAACGTGCTCAGATTGGCAGCAAACTGCATCGCACCCCAAGTGAGTCGCCGTGCATGCTGTGCCTGTGCTGTACCTGGAGCCAATTCTTTCTCGGCGCTCACTCCCGACTCAGGGAGGCTTGGCAAGACCATGTGCCTGGAATCTGTCGCCCTGGAATGAAGAGAGGAACGAGGGCATCCGAGCCAGATATCTGATAGATCTTCTCGAGATACATATTCTATACCCTTCAGATCAAACAGATTACCGAGTTTCCGCAGTTTTCAAACGCCGAAAGGCCGTTTCGCATAATCAGATCATGATGAAATTAACGCGAAGACGCACCATTAACCGAGCATCTGTCCTTTGGCTGTATTGTGAGGAGCTAAGAACGAATTTTAATTCCAGCAGTTCCTGCCGGTGATTTTGCTTTTCGGCTCGCTTTTTCGTTTTTCTGACTCCCGGCAACTGCCCATCATTGGCTCTTTTTTCATAAACCACCGTACGACTACGTTTTTCAACGCCAAGAAAAAGGGTGTATCAAAGCTTGTCGCGTTAGAGTTATAACTTTCTTCCTTGTTTGGGATGAATAGTCGAGAGAATTTTATCTGATCCGAGGTTGATCAGATAACGAGGCGTCATTATGATTTTTGAGTAGCTAGTAAAGGTGTGTCTACGATCGATTGTTGCCCCAAGAGCTCAGAATGTCAAGTTTTATCTCATTTCTTCTTTTTTTTTTTTTTTTCTCCTTTTTTGAGCAAATAAGTCGGTCTATGAAACGTCTCCAGCCCAGCCCCCTATCAAGTGTTAAAGAATCTGATCTTCGCCAACAAAGAAAGACGCTCTGGAATATGTACGGTTAAAGCAGGCTACGAGAGACAAAGAGCAGCAAACAAGGACGGATTAGGGGACACAGCCGGGCAGGAGCCGTGGCCAGTGAAACCGGCGAATCCCAGGGAAAGTTCCGTGTCTTCAAGGGTCTGCTCATGTAATACCGATACCACTTGGCAACTTGGCCTGCGGAGAGGTCTGAACGTTGACCTGCTTGGCAGGCCGTTGGTATTACGACTGGTCCTATTAGCTGGTGTGGGCCACGGCTGCGAACTCTAGATGCTGTAGCCAGATAATCAGACACGGCCACGATGGGTAATTTTTGCTGGTGGGGTACATGATCTGTCAGATGAGATGGGAGAGAGTGCACCGTAGAAATCTCCCCTTTGGGCCGCCCTCGTACTGTATTACACCCTAAGTTAGATTATCTAGATAATCAATATCGCTAACTGAAAGACGGAGGGCCAGTGCTATTCCTACTTTTTGGCACGGTTATCACGGCTAATCGGAGTCTCTAAAGCCCCAAAGTCAAATGCTCCTCACTCGCAAGACGATTATCTTTCCAGCAAGATTTTGTCGCATGCATCTGTTGTGAAGGGAGTTGGTGAGAGACGTACGTATTTGGCGCATGTAGAGACCGGGCGGATAGATGGAGAATTCCAGCCGGTTCGGCAATCGAATCAATCTCCTGTAATGATTGCACACATCGCTATCTGATTCCTTTTTTCACAGTCTTGGTCTCATTATGGTGTCAGGTCCCACTCGGTAGAGTTTTGTCTGATGCAACTGATTATTTTGATCACTTTAGCGCTATATCTGAGTGAGACATAGATATAAAATTTTGCCAGGGGAACAAGCTAGCTGCCAAGACTGTCCCGCTGGCGATATGACTCTTTTTCATGAGATATCGTCGTCGAAAATCTCGGCGTAGTCGATAGCTATTGTCTAACGGCAAGAACTTTTAGCGCACCTAAAAACCCTTCCCCTGACTCAATTGCAAGAAGTGTTTAATTTCGCTGGAGGCGGGTCTCGTGCGCACGCAGAGCGACAAAAAGAGCAACTTTTTGCTCGAAGATCACGTTCATCAGGGCTGTAGAGTCACGTGAAGAGGTTGACGAAACAAGCGATATTGGCTCTGAACCATGCAAGCTTAACGCTGCTGGCCTCCCGTTCTTAGTTATACAAGCGACTTTAATCTTAACCATCGGCACAGTGGTCCACCGCGAGAAAGAAGACGCAGTTACGCGCTTTGTGAACAAGATCGTACGCGGAGACAAGTTCTGAGACCACGTATAGTGATTCCTTTTTGCTATTGAGGTTTTATTCCCTCTTTTTATGGCCTTGCTTTGATACCCTGCGTTTATTATCAATGAGTCTCACCGTCACCTCTGCCGAAGAGGTTGCTAAGGCTCCGAGTGACGCTCATTTGTATGTGGCCATAGACTGCGAATTTGTCGGCGTCGGCCCGGACGGTCTCCATGACCAGCTGGCTCGAGTCTCGCTGGTAGATTACTTTGGAGCCGTTCTGCTCGACGTGTTTGTTCGAGGACCCAGACCGATCACAGACTATAGAACTGAAGTGAGCGGAATCACAGAGGAGTTGATGGTTGAAGGAACGGAATTTAATGCTGCCCGTCTCGCCGTGGTCAAACTCATAGATGGAAAGGTCCTGGTTGGCCACTCCATCAAGCACGACCTCTTGGTTCTGCAGATCAACTGGAAAAAGCACTCGCTGCGAGACAGCCAGGATCACCGACCTTTTCTACGGAGAGATCGGCCCCAGAAACTCAAGTATCTGGCCCGCGGCATCGGCTTGTCCATCCAGTCCGGAGAACACTCGTCGGTGGAAGACGCACAGGCCGTTATGGCCGTTTACAGAGCACACAAGGAGGACATGGACCGTTGCTGCGACCACTACAACAGTTGAGCTCAACAGCAACTTGGCAGCTGGAGCGGCGGCAAAATCCACAGCCACAACCACCAATTACATGAAACATTGCATATGTACGTCCCTCAAGTGCCATGTCCACATGAAGAATACGTGTTCGGAGGCCGGATGGTCCTGCATTTGACAACTCTTGTCTGGAGACAAAGAGCCAAGATTTTCAGGAGATTATATGGCGTCATGCCAAGGTCTTTGATCGGAAACATCGCGGTTATCAGGAAAGTAATCATGACCAAGTGAAGAGGAGGTAGAGGTGAAGGTAACCGTTGGGGTGAATATAGCCGAGGGTGTCGTTAATTGTGGTAAGGACATAGGTATTGCATTGATTAGATAGCGGGGTTGGCTTTGTGTGAGTTGGGGTAGTCTACGTCATCGATCATTGAGATTTTGATAAAGAGAACTTTGCAAAGTACAAGGTACTTCTACTGTAGGAAGATTGATTGGGTGCACTAAATGTTCGTCTTTTACGAGCTCAGCAGGCTTGCATATAGTTTTCTGGTGTAGAAATCGATTGTGGTGAGGTTATGGAGAGTCTACCATCGGTCCGAGACAAAAGTGAGTGGTTGGGGTGTTAAAGACGGCCAAAAAGCGGTATAGACCTGGAAAAGTAAATGGGACGATCTTTTTGACCAAATCTATCAAGTTGGCACCCCAAAATGTGAGATTCTGTTCATTTTATCGTGATGACTATGCTTTGAGCTCTACCATGGTGCGATACTCAACATTGATGCAACTGGTCAGCTCAGGAGGTGATTAACTGCTCACTTGATGACATTTCAGTTATTGTGCAATTCTCTGCTTTCTATTTGCTCACCGAGGTGCTCTGTTACAAGTACTTGTAACAGTAGGTCTCAGCTCTGTCCAGCTTTGGTTACATCAGGTCCATGACATGCCATGCCGATGATGTTACTGTGAGCGTTACGCAAATGGAACCGTTTGAAACCGTTTCACCTGAAGTATGCTGGAGCAGGAACTGTTTTAACCGAATGGTCACACACAGTGACTTAAGAAAGTCTTAGCTCTTAGTGAGTGTTCAGATGACACTCTTCAGTATGAGGTCAGCGATTCTGGATAGAGGAGAGTGAAACCACTATTCAACTTCTTCATCCTAGTGATGATCATTCATCAACTCCCAGTATCCAGACAGGTACTTGTAGTTCATAGAGTCTTTTGCTTGACACTTGCTCTACTTGTACATCACCATCTTGAGGTGTTGAAGTTGCCATATTGGTGTCCGAACAGGTGACTTATAAGTACTGGCAAACATCAGAACTTGTACAATAGAACTCAGTGAGTTTTTTCAAAAGCACTTGTATTGTACTTTTACTTGTCGGCGACCTGAAATCGGCCATTTTCCGATTTTTCCCAAATCCACCTCTTTTTTTGCTCAGTCACTATTGATCCTTCAACTCTCTTTCTTACAGAACTGTCAGGTTCTGGATGTTAGCGTGGTTTCAGAATGGTCGCAAGTTCAATATATTAATAATAACAATAACAATAACAATAATCCTCCTCTCATACATACCTGGATGTTAGCGTGGTTTCAGAATGGTCGCAAGTTAAAGAAGAAACCTCCGATTCCCTTCTGTGAAAACTCTGCGTCCAAACAACCCTAACCCTCCAGATCTTACAAGAACCTATTCATACTGCATATAGGGGTTCAACCAGAACACTCCCAACATGAAAAAGAGCACTTCAAACATCGTCGGATGAAGCGGAAACACAAGTGGCAGAGCCACATATCCTCCAACTCCTTTTTTATTCACCATATCCTGATTAATTTGTACTCAGCCAAGACTTGTACACCTCCTCATTCCCCTCTCATATCTACTTGTATAAAGTTTGGGACGATAATTCAAATAATACTGTCACACGTGTCAGGCGTCTGACATGACGTAGCTGGAGGTGGAAGATCCAGTCACGTGTAGAAGCGGTACTTGCACTTTACCGAATACCGTCACTACACTCCACAATCAGTCACGTGACCACCCCTCCCCTTAGCCCCACACTATAAACTTCCATAACAGTCTAAATAGCACGTTAAAGCTAGGCCTATTTTTATCGTGTGGCCCTACGACTGCATGAACGCGGCTGAGCCAAACCTAATCATGATGGGCCTTGACAATAATACGTATCAGCCTGATTGTGCATTGTTTCAACTCTACATCTACAAGTATCACGATGGGAAACAACTTTTTGCTATTTGTGCTGGTTCTGCTGCTGTGCGCGTCGTTTGCCCACGCCTTTGGAGCCGGCAATATCCCTTCGATCTCCAAAATCGAGGGCCAAAACTTCCGTCATGGAGACATCGAAGACACCCTGGCCATGTTGGCCATGACTGCCGGTGGAGGTCTGCTTTCCAAGCTCCGTGGCGGCAAGAAGTTTGACAAAATGGCCATCAAGCGGGTCTATTTTGGCAACTGGCTGCGAGACTACTCTCAGGCCATTGATATTGCGACTCTGAAGCAGGGTCTCACCTCCGAGCTGCTCACTGCTATCGTCTGGATTCTGGGCATCATGGAGTTTGGCTACGGAACCGGCGAGTTCCAGGTGACCGAGGAACGTCTCGGAACTTACCGGGCCGACGAACATATCGATAACCCCAAGGGCTACGGAGAAGGCGAAGACGCTCCTCGTCTTGATCGACGTCTGCGAGGTCCCGTCAAGCCCGTCGAGCTGGAAATCGACCCTCAGACCGGTATGAAGAACTATATCTGCAACGAGCGGGGCGATTGGCCCACTTCCTCGGTCTATGTGCGAGACTCGATCCACAAATGTATCGCTCTGGGGCGTCAGGGAGGCTCCGAGAACCAGTACGAGGCTCTGCGTCTTCTGGGCCAGGCTCTGCATACTCTGGAAGATTTCCCCGCTCATTCCAACTACTGTGAGCTTGTTCTCATGGAGATGGGCTTCAACGTCTTCCCCCACGTTGGCCGAGACACCAAGATCAACCTCCATGGCAACCAGGTGTATCCTCTCATCACCGGCACCTTTGGCGGTCTCGACTTTGTGCACTCTCTGATCGGAGCTGCCAACGACTCTCTGTCCGAGGTTGAGATCGAGGACGTCAACAACCACGTGGCTGCTGCTGCCGACTCCAAGGTCACCGAGATGCTCAAGGGCTACCTTCGAAAGCTGCCCATCAAGCTGCCCAACATCCCCGACTTTTCTGGAGGCCAGCGAGAAATGTCTGGAGTGGAAATCGCCGACATGATCGACAACTACGAGCGAGACATGCAGTCTGACACTCGAGATCTGTACGGCGGCTTTGAAGCCGGTCCCGATTACGCCAGCAACTACACTGGCTCTTCTCGAGACTTCAACGACGACAACCAGCTGTCGGGAGACTTCCAGAAGCTCAACATCCAGAACAAGATGAAGATCTCGACCCCCGATCTGTCCAAGATTGACGTCAAGAAGATTGAGCGACGAATCATGCCTCTTCTCAAGTTCCGAGATGCCATCATGTACGGCCTTGAGAAGGTGTTTGACAGCATCCCCGGCCTGTCTACGCTGACCGAGAAGATCTCCGAGACTCTGTCTCTGTTTGTCTTTGGTCTTATCTCACCCATTGTCAAGCCCATGATTGCTGCCGTCACCAAGGGTCTTCATGCTGGTGCTGGCAAGGTTACTTCTGGAGATGACCAGATTGAGGTGTGGAAGAACCCTCGGGCTACCGATCCCACCCACTCTCAGCTCTCCAAGGACCATTTCTCGCTGTACCTCAACGAGCCTGCCGGCAAGGTTGCTTCTGTGATTGTCAAGCACGTTGTTCCTCTCGTTGTTGACGCCTGGTCCGACAACTCCATCGACCCCAACTCCGTCACCAACACCATGATGGAGGTCATGCACCATCCTTCCATGTGCCGAACTCCCCTGCAGCAGCAGATGAAGGAGACTGTCAAGGAGTGGATCAACGGTCTGGGACCCAAGAAACAGGTTGTTCTCGACGGCCTGTCTCCCGATGGAGTGTTGAACGGTGCCAACAACACTGGCGGCAAGAAGCACGACCAGGGAGACCACAGCGGCTGTTCCCACGCCTCTGGAGCCGCCAACTTGTCTTCTTTCATGGCTGGCAAGTTTGGTAAGCAGTCCTACACCACCGGCCAGAGTGATTCCTGGCAGTCTGGAGGAGGCTCTTCTTACCAGGGTAACCAGGGCGGTAACCAGGGAGGTAACTCTGGCTACAACTCCGGCAACCAGGGAGGTAACCAGGGATATAACTCTGGCAACCAGGGAGGTAACCAGGGATACAACTCTGGCTCCAACTCTGGCTCCAACTCTGGCATGTACGGAGGAAACAACTCCTACGGAAAGAACGACAACAAGCAGTCCAACCAGGGTTCCAACTACGGATCCAACCAGGGATCTGGCTACGGATCCAACCAGGGGTCTGGCAGCAACAGCCAGTACGGCATGAACAACCAGGCCGATAACAAGTACGGCTCTGGTTCTCAGTCCAACAAGTACGACGACAACAAGTACGGTTCTGGAAACAAGTATGACTCTGGAAACAAGTACGGATCTGGTTCTGACAACAAGTATGGATCTGGTTCTGACAACAAGTACGGCTCGTCTAACAAGTATGACGACAACAAGTCTAACCAGTACGGCTCGTCCAACCAGTCTTCTAACCAGTACGGCTCATCCAACCAGTCTAACCAGTATGGTTCCAACTCTGGAAAGCACCATGGTCGAAAGAACTCCAACGAGTACGGATCTTCTCAGTCTAACCAGCATGGCTCTTCTCAGTCTAACCAGTACGGATCTTCTTCCAACCAGTACGGCTCCTCTAACGAGTACGGTTCTGGCAACTCTGGCAACTCTGGTAAGCACCACGGACGAAAAAACTCCAACGAGTACGGCAAGTCCGACTACAACTCCGGCTCCAACTCCGGCAAGCATCATGGACGAAAGAACTCCAATGAGTATGGTGGAAACCAGTCCAGCTATGGAGGTAACCAGTCTTCTTCTAACAACCAGTCTTCTGGTTATGGAGGAAACAACCAGTCTAGCTACGGAGGAAACAACCAGTCTAGCTACGGAGGCAACAACCAGTCCAGTTACGGTGGAAACAACCAATCCTCCGGTTACGGTTCTTCCAACCAGCAGTCTGGCTACGGAGGCGGATCTAACCAGCAGTCCTCTTACGGCTCGAACCAGTCTTCCGGATACGGAAACCAGGACAACTACGGGTCCAACCAGGGCTACAACTCCAACCAGGGGTACGGCCAGAACCAGGGATACGGCCAGAACCAGTACGGCCAGCGAGAGATGGGCCAGGGCTACAACCAGGGCTACCAGACCGAGCAGAGCAACCAGGGCTATCCCGGAAGCAACCAGGAGTATGGTAACCAGGGTATCCAGGGAAACCAGGGCGGGTACTACAACCAGGGCCAGGGCAACCAGGGGTACGATAACCGATATTAGCACTGTTAGTGATACTCATCAAGTCAAACCAAATAAATATACTGAAGCAAGAATGAGATCTGTAGAGAGGTGATGACGTAAGCATCCAAAACGAGGGGTACCACATTAAGCAACAGAAAGAAACCGTGAAGAACCAGCCAAGCCTATAAGTCCTCACCTTGGTTACTTGCATCCAATTCAGGTTATGTTACAGTACATACGTGCAATAGCTACGTCGAGATTACCCTCTATACAGTGTTGATGAGATCGGCGATCGAAGTAAAGTTGAGGAAATTGAAATGGAACTTTCGAGGAATGTGTCAGAGAGAATTAATGGGCCTAAGACCCTTGATTATGGGCTAGACTTTTCAAGACGTGGTTAAACGCCCTGACAGGAATGAACAATGGCAATTGCTGTAAAACTGACGTAGTATCCGCTCGTACTCTGAGACACCTCGTGACCTTCCTTCCCTATACAGCATGTGGAAGTTAGATCCACACTTTAACTTAGTGAGGGTCGATGGTGATGTTGGTGATATTGGTGGTGATGAACGAATGAATACGTTGAAAATGGGCAAAGAAGACGGGCTAACAGCGCTCGAGAATGTACCAAGATTAGAGTAAGCCGAGAACAGAGCTGTTAACGAAAGGGGAGATGTCAAAGTTCCAGAAGTCCCCACCATCTAACTCCATAGAACAGCATAAGCTCCGAAAATCGTTAGAAGCCAAGACCTAAGAGGCTGTGCGGACACCAGTAGCGCGAGTGGATCATGTGTTAGTAGACGATGGAGTGGCTGATTGTATACTTGTACTGTACGAGTACGAGTACCACCAGGCTGTGAAAACCGGGCACTTTTTCATTACAGCATGAACTCGTAGTACTTGTAGGGTGTACTTGTATACCATATTCTCCTCCGCTAAATCGCCCTTTTTCACCGTTGAAATCGTACGTCTAAAAAGCAACCACGTACCTGTTCATCTTAGTAATCTCGTCTAAATATGGCAACATGTACACCCAGCGTCTAGTGGCCCGTACTAAGAGGTGCTACAGCCTTGCGAAAAAAGCGTTTTTAAGCAGACAATCATGTAGGGGCTGCGCATGTGGTTGTGCAGACTGGGTGCAGAGTGACGTGTCGGAGGGGCTCGAGGGTGTATCAGGATACAATAAATACGAGCATTCCAGAGCCGTATGCTGTTTAGGGGGTCTTAGTAAGCCGTTCGGGGGTTCTTTAGGGGTGTATCTCTTCTCCTGTTTCTATGGTATTTATAGAACAACTCTGTCGTGCATGGACCTTGTTTTCCCTTCCTGGGTATACCGGTTTATCAAGAGGGCAAGTACAAGTGGGAGTTTACGAGGCGAAGCGCAGCTGGTAGGTGAGAGTGAGGGTATTTTTAGCAGCGATTCGGGAGTTGGCAGTGATTATTTGGAGTCGTGGGTTGACGCGTAGCTTCGGGTTTCCATCTGACACGTCTCGTCTGTCTGACTTCCCCTGTCTCCCTGATCTTCAAGGGGCTGGCAGAAGGCTCTGTCGCACCGCATTTCCAACACCTCCTGGCCTTCTGTTTGGCTGTTAAGACGGCCCTCCCAATCTCTTGTAGCGTTAGAGTTTGTAGTTTGGTGGTGTTTGGGTTTCCACCCACAGAGCTAAGTACAAGCCAAAAAAGTTTGCTAAAACCAGGGCTTGTTCCTACCGAACGTCTTCTTTGCACCACTTTTTGCACGAAAACTAACAACATGTCCAATTACAACCAGTACGGGTGAGTCGAGAGGAAAGGCGACGAGAAGGCGGTCCGCTGAAGGACACAGACGCCACTGTGCAACGATTAGTTTCTGGCACCGACTCATTACCATAGTCACCAGTCAGGGGTTACTCAGACAGGGGACGGGACAGGGACAAGAGAGGGACACAGAGCGGGGGGCCACTTTGAAGATAAATCCAGACGAATGAAGCACACGGTCGAGATGATAACGCACGACAGATCAGCGTGTACCTGACTACAGTCGATATATCATTTCCCGACTGCAACATGTTGATGCCACACACGTCACCCCACCACAGAACCATACTAACGCAGTGACGCGCCAGGAAACAACCCCTACTCGAACCCCGCGGGCGCCAACTCGTACGAGATGGACGCGGTGGGATCCAACCCCTACGGCATGGACTCGCGAACGTCGTTCAACCCCACGGCCACCAACGAGCCCCCGGCATACGGCCGAAGCGCCGCGCCCCAGGGCGACATGATGGACTTTTTCGAGGAGGTGGACGAAATCAAGAAGAGCATTCTGCAGTACGACCAGAACATTGACAGCATCGACACGCTGTACAAGCGGTCGGTCAACGAGATCAGCGAGGAGCAGGAGGAGTACACCCGGGAGCAGATTGAGTCGCTTGTCGACGAAACGTCGTCGCTGTCGCAGTCGCTCAAGGACCGAATCAAGTCGCTCCAGTCGCGATCCACCAAAGACTCCACCAAAAAGACACAGGCCGAGAACCTCAAGCGGCAATTCATGAACTCCATCCAGCGGTACCAGGTGATTGAGGGCCAGTCGCGACAGCGATACCGAGAGCGAGCTGCCCGGCAGTACCGAATCGTGCGGCCCGAGGCCACCGACGCCGAGGTGCGGGACGCCATTGACGACGCCCAGGGCGAGCAGATTTTCTCGCAAGCATTGATGTCGTCCAACCGACGGGGCCAGGCCCAGACGGCACTGTCCGAGGTGCAGAACCGACACAAGGAGATCCAGAAGATTGAGCAGACCATGGCCGAGCTGGCGCAGCTGTTCCACGACATGGAGCTGCTGGTGGCCGAGCAGGAGGCCCCCGTCCAGCACATTGACAACCAGACGCAGGGCGTCCAGGTGGACATTGAGCAGGGTCTGGGCCACACCAACAAGGCCGTCATCAAGGCCCGAGCCTACCGAAAGAAGAAGTGGTGGTGCGCTCTCATCTGTTTCATCATCATTGCCCTGGCCGTTGGTCTGGGTGTCGGTATTCCCGTGGCCAACGCTGCCAACAAGAACTAGGGTGTTATGTAATATTTAATCAGTAATAGGTGGATAGTAGGATTAGTTGACTGACAGTCATTTGTAGCTCGTTTTTAGTTGTGGTTACCCGCTCAGCTGTGTGGTGTCGTGTCTCAGTCTAGCTACCCCTGATCTGAGCTAAAACGCGAAGATCACATGTATCCCTTTGGAATACGAAGATCAAGGGGCAGCAGATCTCGGGAGAGGCGGGTGGTAGAAAGGCACACAACAAATGCAGCAAAAAGCTCTCTCGAAAAGCATGTATTTTTTTGGGCAAAAATCGTGTGTTTTTCTGTGCGACACCAAGACTTTGCCTCATGGGTTTGACATCTGATATCGGGTACCGTATGCATAACAACAAGAGGTCCGAGGGATAATAGACAAGGCAGTACAAGTAGCTAAACAATAGACAATAGGAGTGGTGAAATAATAGGAAGAAGGATAAGCAGAGATTCATAGTGGGTTAGGCACGTGACTGAATTTACTAATTATTTCGTTCCTCTTTGCACGTGTCTCAACTACAGTACAACTATCTGTCTCTTCTCTCCAGCCGCACCAATTAACAGCCGCATCTTGTGTTGGCTGTCACTTGTCCCGGTTTGGTTAGCTCGGTTCAGTTGGGAGAGAGACACCAAGCTCCACACATGACGCGTTGTTGGTGGGTTCCCTATTGGGAGGAGACTGTGTCCGATTGAGAGTTTGGGTTTGGGCTTAAGTGGGAGAGAGCGACGGTTGCCCCCGCAACGGGCAAGGGATGGATGCATCAAAACCACAACGTTTGCAACATGGCAAATTGTTAAGTGACGCAGCATTATCAGATACCCATGGTCGACCTAAATCATTACCAGAAGCTGGAGAAGGTTGGAGAGGGTGAGTATGGGTGCGGGGGAGGGTTCCATGTGGTTGTATTCCTTCCGATCGGGGTGGTTTACTGGTTCAAGAGTTGTGGAGTCTTGTGTGTGGATGTTTGAAGGTGTGTGTTTGGGGTGTGTTTGGGGTGTTGGTAAGGTCCATGTTGGGGTGAAACGGATGGTTTCGTGGCATCCAGAAGACGTTTACACGTCCATGTCGTGTTTCCAGGACCCAGGTTGGTGTATTTTGATTCGCATCCTGACCACTAGAAGGACACCTTCAAACCACCACCAAAACACAAGATGACACTCTTCAAGTCACAGACGCGGTATATTCCACTGCTAGCTACACATCCCATGTGATTTGGGCTCTTTATTCCTCTCATTCTCCTCTTAATACTAACTCAGGCACCTACGGAGTGGTGTACAAGGCTCGAGACACTCTCAACAACAACCGACTGGTTGCGCTGAAGAAGATCCGACTCGAGGCCGAGGACGAGGGCGTGCCCTCCACCGCCATCCGAGAAATCTCGCTGCTCAAGGAAATGCGAAACGACAACATTGTCTCTCTCTACAACATTGTCCACTCAGACTCACACAAGCTCTATCTGGTGTTCGAGTTTCTGGACCTGGATCTCAAAAAGTACATGGAGAGCATTTCTCCGGGCGTGGGTCTTGGCGCCGACATGGTCAAGAAGTTCATGAACCAGCTGATTCTCGGCACCCGGTACTGCCACGCACACAGAATCCTGCATCGGGATCTCAAGCCCCAGAACCTGCTCATTGACAGAGAGGGAAACCTCAAGCTTGCCGATTTCGGTCTGGCTCGAGCCTTTGGCGTGCCCCTGAGAACTTATACCCACGAAGTTGTCACTCTGTGGTACCGAGCTCCCGAAATTCTGCTGGGAGGCCGACAGTACTCCACTGGCGTCGACATGTGGTCCATTGGCTGCATTTTTGCCGAGATGGTGACCCGAAAGCCTCTGTTCCCCGGCGACTCGGAGATTGACGAGATTTTCAAGATTTTCCGACTGCTGGGAACCCCCACCGAAGAGACCTGGCCCGGCGTGACTGCTCTGCCCGACTACAAGCCCACATTCCCCCAGTGGAGCCGCAAAGACATTGGCCGAACCGTGACTCCATTGGACCACGAGGGTCTCGATCTGCTGGAGCACCTGCTGGCGTACGACCCCGCGTGCCGAATCTCGGCCAAGCGGGCCGCGGACCATGCCTACTTTGATGTGGGCACCAACATGAAGAGTGGATACAACGCTGCTGCAGGTCCGGGGCTCATGATGTCCACTAGAGCATAGGAAGGGGGAGTAGACGAAGCGAGGTTTGTTACGATATGATATTACACACTTGAGAAGGATTCTATAATGATTACATGGCATATTAGTGAGTTGGGCAAGTGGCAGGTACGGAGTAGACGAATGAGAGTGTTGCGGAGTACGGAGTACTTGAATTTGCACATTAGTGGGTGGACTTAGTACAGTACGGAGAGTCTTATAGCTTAGCTACATTACTCGCACCATGGTTACTTGTACGGACTTGTACTCACTTGAACCAAGGACACCAGAAATTCAGGGAAGATGATGGCAGTGAGAGGACGACGGTACTTGTAGGGGTATGTACTTGTAGACCAAGTAGGTTACACCAGCGTCTAACCATACAGAACTAAGTGAGACAAAAGCCATACTTTTACCAGAGATATGCTTATCCAGTGATACAGCCGTGCGAGGTGGTGTTTGGTTATGGTTGTCCGGTGCTTGTAGAGTCAAGCATATCATGTTGACAAGTGGTGATGGTTTGTTTTGTCAACTATGAGAGAAAGCTGTACAGTAACTGTGCTCTCAAAAAGCTGACAGAACAGGTACAGTATCGTGGATGTCGTGATGAACTTGAGCAGGGAATATTCGTAAGTACTTGAGGGCTTGAACAATATAGCATTGTGTATGATGGAGAGTGTAATGGGGAGATACTCGGAATAGTCGTAGTATCCGTACCGTAGGAGTATCTTACTCGTATTAGCTACTAGTATGTAGTCAACGAGAAGGGATGAGATGAGATGAACTAAGAGGTATAGGTTTCAGTCTACGGAAGAAAGAGAGTTGCACTATTCGACTTAAGACTCAATTAATCCATAGCCGCATCAAATTAGATACTGTTGGCGAATCACTTCTCTTTTCGTCTGCTTCGTTGATCTCGCTCACAGCTTCCTACTCACTTCAGGTGGGCTTCAAATCTGGGCCATAACTTTCCGTTTATCGAACATGTGTCTCAATCAGATGTACAGTAACCACAACGGTCAATAGAAGTATGTTACAAGTACGGCTCGGAAAGTCGGGTGCGGCGACAATAAGACGCCAAATACAGCCAATGACGTGGTCAGTATATAGCAGAGTTATTCTTAGTGGCATTGATTTAGTCGAAACCATTTAGTCCCTTATTCTAGTCCCTTATTCTTCACTGTACCCACCCCAACGGCTCACTTTATTCCTGATTGACGCAGATTAAGCTAATGTCGTAATATTATCTACGAAGGTGGGTGTGAGATGGAGAGGAAGATGTGGATCAATTTTGAGCTGAAAGGGGTGCCCTGAACTGAACCAAAAATAGCGGTGGCATAATGACCCCATTCTCATGCACGTGACTGGACCGTTACACCCCCTCCTTCATGCATTCCCAGGCTATACGACCACAATGGGGACATGTGTCTTCGTGTGTACTAGACAATGGCAATAGGAACAAGAGATATCAGAATCCAGTATGTACAAGTAGGTTGAACCGGATTCGCCACTTTGCGACACCAGGGCCACCAGACCGTCGACAATTATCCCAATTGAGAACCCCTCGGCTTCGCCTACCAGTACATGAGTCATGCTTTCCCCTCTATTATGCTCAACAGCACACTCTGTTGCCTCACTAGCTCCATATCGTTGAGAAGCCCCGCAGACACGAGTCTGGCGAGCTAGACGAAAGTTACGACACGCATATACCTTTCCGTGGGCGTAAGTTCGTTGGGCGTAACCTCAACAACTGTCACGGAAAAACCAAGACAACAAAGAGGTGTATTGTTTGTCAGTCTCTCCGTGTATTTGGCTGTCACTGCATGGTTGTCCACTTGCAAGCTTTAATACCATCGCCTCCACAAGCTCACCTGTCCGTACTTGTACGTCAACTAATTTCCAGACTACCGTAACTAACGAGACCATTAATCCCAAGTGCATGCAATCCACCTCTGAAATGCTTCTTCCAACATGAAAAAGCAACGTGGTGAACACCGCCGCATGCCGTGACACAACCGCTAGTGCGACCCCCTCACGAAGCCACAAACACAAGACTCATCAATCTCCAGCCTCAACAGGAACATCTCTCAGGGTGCTTCTTCCCTCTGCCTCCACCTAACCGCGCACTCTAATCACCCAGTTAAGCTTCAGCCAAACTTTGGATCTGATACTGGCCAAAACCAAAAAGCCTGTGTGTTGTCCGTTGTGGGTGTGTAATTATGAAGTATATATACCGGACCCTCTCCCTGCACCCTTCAATTCAGTCCCTCTCCGACACCCACGTCAACTACTAACTACACAATGGCCGTTGCTATCCCCAACCAAGGCGAAATCAAAAAGAAGCCCGTCAGCTTCAGCAACATTCTGCTGGGAGCCGGTCTCAACATGTTTGAGTGAGTACAAAAGATCCGGAAAGTCATCACCACGCAAATGTCGTGAGTACGACTTTGTGACACCAATTTCGCTAGGCACTGTCAGAAAGCCGGCTTTGTGCCGTCTCTGAACGTCTCCACACCGACTTTTGACCGACTTTGCGCCGCTTTTGACGTCTCCATCCAGCACATTGCATCTTGGCACCTCTTACAAAGTGCCGTCCCTTGCTCTCGGGCAAAGATGAAGACGCAAGACACACAAAGTCAGGCAGACACGCTACAGGTTATGCACACGAGCGGTAGCACCAACCACTCGCCCGTGGCCACGCTAATGCGCTCCAACGTACCCCAATCCCGCTATTCACACTCCGTATACTAACTCTAGGGTCACTACTTTAGGACAGCCTCTTGAGGTCGTCAAGGTGAGTATCTTCCACGGTGGCACGGAGCTGCCCGTGGACACGGCATGACTCACACCTCGGTATGAGCTTGCTGCACCACGATAATGGTACCCCAGCTTTTCAGTGCGTCATCGCACACCCCCCAGTGATGGCCGATGCAGGAAGCATGCAAGCTGTCGGCCGATTTCGGTCCGCACCCAAGACTCGAGCTACAAATGTATGCAGACGAAACCGAACAAGGGCCGATGATCGACGTCATTTGCCTCTCTCGCTGCATCCGAAAACCGAACGCTGGAACCTAGGTTCGAACCAAGGCGTTTTGGCGTCGGTATGACTGCATGCTGACTACATGCTTACTAAGAATGAATACTAACCTAGACCACAATGGCCGCCAACCGAGGCGATACCATGATGCAGGCCATTGGCCGAGTCTGGTCTCGAGGAGGTATCTTCGGCTTCTACCAGGGTCTGATCCCCTGGGCCTGGATCGAGGCCTCCACCAAGGGTGCCGTGCTGCTCTTCGTTTCCTCCGAGGGAGAGTACCTTGCCAAGAAGAACCTGGGCTTTGGCAACTTTGCCGCCGGTATCACTGGAGGTATCTCTGGAGGTTTGGTTCAGGCCTACCTGACCATGGGTTTCTGCACCTGTATGAAGACCGTTGAGATCACCCGGTCCAAGCAGGCTGCTTCTGGTGTCACTCCCCCCTCTTCCATTCAGGTCTTCAAGGAGATCTTCGCCAAGGAGGGTATTCGAGGTATCAACAAGGGTGTCAACGCCGTTGCCATCCGACAGATGACCAACTGGGGTTCCCGATTCGGTTTCTCCCGACTCGCCGAGGAGGGTATCCGAAAGATCACCAAGAACGAGGACCGACCTCTGAACGCCTTTGAGAAGATTGCCGCCTCCACCGTTGGTGGTGGTCTGTCCGCATGGAACCAGCCCATTGAAGTTATCCGAGTCGAGATGCAGTCCAAGACTGTTGACCCTAACCGACCCAAGAACCTGTCTGTGTGGACCGCCTTCAAGTACATTTACCAGCAGAACGGTATCAAGGGCCTGTACCGAGGAGTCACTCCCCGAATCGGTCTGGGTATCTGGCAGACCGTGTGTATGGTCGGTCTCGGAGACATTGCCAAGGACTGGGTGGCCAAGGTCACCGGCGAGCGACCTGTTGGTAAGCACTAGACGGTCTGGAGACCTCCATTATAGACTGACGGCACAAAAAAGAAGCGTGGTGACGCTGAAAATAATTAACAACACGACTCGAGCGAGACATAGAGCTCGGCCGCTAATGTATTTAAATGATAAGTGAGAGAACTGTAGGTAGTGAAGTCTGGTGGAAGCGAAATGCGTCCTCGTAGATGATAAGATAGAATGCAAGAAATGCGTGGAGTGAGCTTTATAAGCACTTAATGATGCTTGGCAGTCTACTTTTACGTCACTGTCTAACGTCTCAACTAATGTCAACTCTAATTAATACATCTATTTAACGAGGCAATATGCAATTTGCGAATGCGTATGAATTTTGTACTTTTGTACTAATGTTACTTGGGCAGCTGGGCGTCCTTTTCGGTACCGTCCACCGAACTGCCCTGGCCACCCTTCTTCTTGTCTCCTCCGCATCGGTCGTAGAGATACAGACCGGTGAAGGTGAGGAAGATGCCAAAGCCCTGGATTCCAGACACAGACTGGCCGAACCAGATGATGGCCCAGACAATGACGACAATCCGCTTGAGCAGCGACGCCACGGAGTAGGTGACGGGCGACACCATGGAGAGAACCTGGAATGCAAGAAGGTTCTGGGCAAAGTGCACGATTCCGTTGAGTAGCAGCTGGATCATGAGCACGAACAGAGACGAGTCCTTGACCAGAGCCTCGCCTCGGAAAAACAGCTTGATGAGCGTCCAGCCCTCGGAAAAGAACCACAGCGGCGTGGTGAAGAGGAACGCCAGAGCGGTGCAGTAGCACAGAATGTTGAGTTTGTCGAGCTTTCGGGAGTGGGTAGCGGAAGCAGGACCTCCAGGACCCGCAGTGGTGCCTGAAGTGAGCAGCTTTTTAGAGAACATGTTTTGCGACACGAACACCAGGGCTGCGAGAAGAGCGTAGATGATGCCCATGAACTGAGCTCGGAAGGAGGTGGAGCAGGTGAGAATGACTCCAGTCACCAGGGGGATGAGAGACAGGTATGTGGAGGGCGAGTACTGGACGTTGAACAGTAGTCTGTATGCAGCCACGGTGAAGAGCGGCGAGAGGGCCTTGATGGTGTGCACCAGGGACACGGGGATCATGCCAGTTGCCATATGACTCAGGATATGGCCCGACAGCTGGAAACAGCCCATGGGAGCCGTGGTTCGCAGCATGTCCTTTGTGGGAGGGAAAATGAGTCCCTGGGGTCCCACCATTCCCGGGGGAAGCGCCTGTCGGAACTTGGGGGACATTTGCGACAGCTGGATAGTGGTAGCTCCACAGAGCACTGCCACCAGAAACTGGATCTGGGACAGGGTGACGGGGTATCCGAATTTGGTGAGAATGGCCTTGCCCAGGGTGTTGCTCATGGCCGACGAGAGGTACCACATGAGACAGCAGACCACCAGGGGCACGGAGACTGGTGGGGCGAGGTGTTTGAGAGCTTCCTGGGACGACGCTGACAGAGAACGCGCTCGTGCGCTTCTGACGGAGAACGACGACGATCTGTTGTGAAATCTCTGCGAGTACGACTGCCCCGAATCGAACAGCGGCGTTCTTTTCGGCGTCGACGCTCTAGGCGGCTGGTATTGGGTATGCAGCTGGCTCTGTTGATACTGTTGATTCTGGTTCTGGATTTGAGCCTGGGGAACTGGCGGTTTGGAGGTACTTGCGGACCGACGTGCTCGTGTGCTGGGTTCCTCTTCCTGGATCGTGGAAGACGAACCCGTCCGCAAATGCTTCTCTTTGCTCAGGGTGTCCAGGTTGATGTAGGACCGTCCGTTCTCCAGAGTAGGACGTGCTGGCGCGTCAGGGTGTGTGTGGGGAGGCTGGGAGGCATGGCCGTTGGTGTGGGCAGCGGGAGGAGCGGTTCCGGGGCCTTGCCCCGTGTTGGACGACATTTCTTCCACCGAAGGCATACTGCGTTGTTGTTTGTAGCAGTGTTGCTGACATCTCTTCAACCTAGTCGAAACCTAATATCAACTTTTCTACACGGACACCCAGACTGCATCTGAGGATACGTAGACATAGGATATGGAAAGTGACGTGTCTGGAGTATAAAGTGAGACAGGAATATATTTGATTTGGCGGGGATTCCAGGAGGTTCTTGCCGTCGTCGTTATACCATCTAATCTCTCACGGATTTAACTCCCATTATCTCCTAGCTTTACGTCTATTTTGTCTTCAGACAATGTTCGTGAGACATGGAACATTGAGACAAGAATCTCGACCATTTACGGACACCGGAGCGGCTGTAGCAAGATAGACAAAAGTGAAAGTAGGGCTTTGTGTATTAAGGCGCCACTTGGAGGATATCACATGTGTTATCTCCTTCTGCACTATGCCCACGGTGTACAACTATAGAGACTACTGCTTTTATATCCAGACTTGCCTGTTTAGGTCACGTCACGTATTAACAAGGAAACATTTGGCACGCATAGTGGCAGCAGCCTGGACAAAAAAGAAAGTCACGGCTGATTTCAACGCTATTGGAAAACTGTCAGTGGTGGAAAAATAAAAAGCGTACCAGGGCCCACGTATCACACCCAAGGGCCCATGTGTGTGTACCTGACCCAACTGCAGGTACAGGGCCAAAACAATGTATGGCTGAATGTCGATCTTCATGCGGGTGGTTACCGGGCAACACCAGCGGTGGAGCTTCGGCTATTGACGTTATCTTTCTCGTACAAGTATGCTCTCTTTCCCAGCTCTGTCTTCCTCTCTCTCTCATCCCCTATTATTGGTACGTACAAGTATCTGCTCCACTGCGCGTAAAAAGTTCATGCGCACCACCACGCTAGAGACAAAGAGGTGGTATTATTACATACATTAATTACATATGTACGAATCTAAATATAAATCACAGTCATACGACAAGCTGGGAGCCTCCAGATTTAGCCACAAGTCCAATTAGCCAATACGAGTACCGGCAGACGTCCTGTTGCTGTTGCTTGACGCCTGTGTTCGCTCGTGGGCCAGTCTCTCCTGGTTTCGAGCCTCTTCGGCCTTCTTCAGACTTCGCTCAACACTGCCCTTACCAGGTCCCTTTCCATGGAACTGGTGAGACAGGTACTTGTAAGCAGCCTTGCTGTCCAGCTTCTGGCCCATGTCGTCGTAGTACTGGAGATTGATCTCGGGCTCGTAGTTCTCAAACCGTTTCTGAGCAGCCTGAGCTTCTTCCTGTAGACGAATACGCTCCTCCTCAGCTTCAATCTCCTCTCGTTCCTGTCGAGAAAGACCATCGTAGACTCCCTCCTCTTCGAGCTGCTCTCGCTCCTCTCTAAGACGAATCTCACGTAACAGATTCTCTCGCTCCTCACGCTTGCGCCATTCTCGCTGTTCTCGCAGCGCCTTTTGTTTCTCTCGCTCCTCCTGGGTGACGTTCTTGATGATACCCCGAGATCTGAGCATCTTGAGCACATCTCCAGCACCAGTACCGATATCCTCCTCGTTCAATGGATCGTCCACAGTCTCAGGCTCCTCCTTGATCTCTGTCTCCTCCTCTTCCTCCTTGACCTCAGTCTCAGCAGGAACCTCGGTGGTATCAATCTCAATCTCCATCTCCTCGCCCTTCACACCTTCCTCCTCTTCCTTTGCCTCCTGGGCCTTTCTCAGAGTAGTGAGGAAATCTGTAGTTTCATTGAGCACCAGGCCATCATCGCCAGTCTCCTGCTTGACCCCCATATCATCGTCTCTCTCAGCAGCCAGTTGCTCAGCCAGCTCTTCAGGCGTGAGCTTCTTTCTGTTCTTTTGAGCCTTTATCAAATTCTTTCTCATTGACAGTCGGAACTCCTCATCGTCGTCTCTCAGCATCTCATCAACCTCCTGTTGACTCAGCTTCTTGCTCACGTTGTTAGTCAGATGACGCTTATCGTCCTCGGGCTCCTCGGACTCAAGTTTGACCCGCCTGGAACCCTCCCTGTTCTTTTTACCCTTGCTTTTGCTCTTCTTCACTCTCTTATAATCCGAAGTAGGCAGCTCATCGTCCTCCTCATCATTGAGAAACGAAAAAGACACTTTCGTTCGCTCCTTTTCCTTAGCCTTGGCCTTCTTAGCAGCCTCCGCGTCCGCAGAAACACCCTTGATAACTCCACCCTCTTCAAGAACGAAGAAGTCTTCCTTTTGATCCTCCCCTCCCTTCCCACTCTCATCATAAGCAGTACGCTGAACACCCTTTCGAAGCTGATCGTTGGCTTTTTGTCTCGAACCCTCGTTCAGCTGTGCACTCTCCAAAATATCTTCTCCATCCTCATCCAACACGTCTGTATCTTTGAGCGTAAGAATGATATCTTCTTGTCCTCCATTCTGAAACTCCTCCAAAGAATGGCCCACCTTCATACCACCAAGATCCTTCGACGTATACTCCACATCCTCAGCATCGTCCTCGAGCTGAATGGCAATCTTGGGCTTCTTCTTCTTGATGTTCTTCAAGAAAGACATGGTATCATCTCCATCTTCGCCCAGTCCACTTCCAGCTAGCCGTTTTCGCTTAGCTCTTCGCTCAGCAGCAGCAGCGAGACGAGCCTCAATCTCACTCTGCTTGTTGCTCTCGGAGATTTCCTTCTGCTTCGCCTGCCAGTTTTCATACTCGACTTGATCCCGGCTTTTGGTTTCCTGTGCTAGTCCTAGTGATTGTCGCAACCGGTTTCGAGCCTCCTCAGAAACCTCACCTGAAGCCTCAGGGACGGACTGGGGCTTGGCAGGGGCGCCTGGAATCGGAATGGGCTTGAGTCCCAGAGAGATCCGGTGCCGGTTAGTCTCTTCCAACGATATCGATTCCTCCATGGTTTTGTCAAGTGATGAAGATCAGATACAGCAGTGGCAAAGTTTATCTTGAATAAATCAGAGGGTTTTTAGAGCAGCAGAACGAAACGTCAGGAAAGTCGATTGAATGAATAAATGGGGTGGAAAAGTGTTCCCAACTATTCTCCTTTCTATAAATTATAATTACCTTTTTTCTCCGATCAATTTTTTCCCATTCAATGGTCTCAAAACTTGCTTTAAAAATCGGCATTTTGGGGTCACGTGACTTTTGAGGCATTAGATTATATTGAAAGTTCACTTCTAGAGAATACAGTTTCGCGGGCTGTTGGTGTAGTGGTAACATATCTGCCTTCCATTCAGTTGTTAGCAGGTGCCAGGGGTTCAATTCCCCTACAGCTCATTTTTTATTTTTTCTTCAAGTCATATGTTAAAACAATAGGGTAGCTCTTTTTTTGCAGTCAGAACGAATTTGCACTAAAAACTGTTTTACTTGCTGCTGTTTGACGCTCTTCGTGAGACTATAGCCATCTGAACATCTGATTAGACGGGATTAACCGGCTACTATCTCTGAAACAAGTGGAATGCGGAGTTATAATCTAGAAGTGCTGGCAGCCAAACATTGATTTTATGAACCAATGACCCATTTCTTTACCTGGTAATGTGGGCTATCGAATGTGGGGTAGTGCCGTAGCTACGGCATCCCAGTGCCGTCCATAAAACGCTACGAGATGCGAAAACGGAACTTCGACGTGTTGCCCCCTCCTTCATGATCCTGCCTTTTATGTCCATACCCTGACTATGGTAGCTCTTCTGGAGACACTTATGTAAGTCTAGTCTGTAAAGCACACAGACTAGCTATCAATTAGTGGAACTGGGGTAAAGGGGAGCTATAGGCATCACGTCACCGGGGATAAACAGGAAGACAAGTTGCCTCTATGGCTCTGACAACCCCATTCCTACCCTTCCTTCGGTAAACAACCAGCTCTCTTCCTTATTGAAGATGTCTAGTTGAGACACTCGGAGTTCTCCTCCGTCTGGATCGCAGGCTAGCATCCATACATGGCGATTTCTAATCAGAAAGCGGCGACCCCCACGACGACTAGGACAATGGATAGCGTGGCTCTTTGTCCGGCACAGTTCCACGATTATGTCCGAATAAAAGTGGCCGTAAGAGAGAACGTTGATCTGGTCTTCTCTGTCGGTCAGATCAGACACAAAAAAGACCGCGAATTCGTCCTCTGTGCTGCACTGCATCAGATTCTCGTAGAGGAATATGGTGCTGCAGCTAATCAGAGAGCCAGTTGAAAGATGATAAAGTAGAGATTTGCCTCGAATCACCTTTTTGTTGGTCGTGTCCAAGTTCCGAGTGCTCCGGGGTGGAGGTTCCTCCCATTGCACTTTTTTAATATGTATCTGGATAACCCAGGAGCCATCCATGGTCCTACATGCTTCTCCAGGCCAGTAAATGTTCAGGTAGCCCTTCCACATTAGCGGCAAGGAGAACGAGTCGTCTCCAATGGTGAACACTTCTTGCTCCTTCACGGTTTTATGGTGGATAATGGGACTGGCACTTGCCTCACTTTTCATATCCTCTCTCAGCTGGTCAGCTAGGAGCTCTACTGCTCTGAGTCGTTTACGCTGGTTAGGTACCACAGGTTCAGTCATGTACCTCGCTAGCGATAATGCCGTGCTGTTTGAGGGAACACTGACCCATGGGTATGTGACAGAGAGACTCCGGACCTCAGTGGCTGCGACTTGCCGAAAAGCACGGCAAACGTCGGCAAAATTGACAACATCCTTGAGACTGAGGTTTCCGAGAACCCAGAGCAGAATTTCGGCTGGCAAATCCGTTGCCTTTGTGCGGTTCATGTGTTTATGACACCAGAATGGGAACCGTATGTTTATCTTTTGTCACCAGATGATGTGATGCACTCCACCACCAAAAATAAGGTTTCACATCATCGCATGTCGAGGGGGTGCATTGAAATCCAGAAAACAACTTCTTCCAATTATTCACCCAAATGAGTAATTAGTAGCGCGATTTGGAGAACCCCAAGTGCGATCGCGGTTGTTGCTACAAGTACTTGTACTTCTACGAGATCGCGTACCTGCACTTATTTTACAGCAAATATCGACTATACCCTCGTTTCTTGTTACCCCCAACAGAAGACTCACCTCGTATTCTTCCTTCCTTGCCTCCCCAATCTATATCCACACCCGCTCATTGTAATTCACGCACCCCTGCTCGGAATTGCAGGGACAATCGAGGTGCATACATCGGCTCCAAAAGAAGCCTTACGCTAAGTGCCCAGGGTACCATGGTGCATTCTCCACCTCGTACAAGTGTCCGTCGCGCTATAGGCGCTAGCAGACTCGCGTGGCGATCCTCAAAGGCAGAATACCCTGGCTAGCTATTGCAGTAGCGCAATTCTTAGCTTGTCGCACACACTATAGCAGCCTCGTGAGCTCAACAAGGGAACTCATATCGTCGTTTTTTGACCAGCCTAGACCTAAAGAGGCACATTATCAGCTTTCACGGACTCAGTAACCGCCAGAGTACCGGTCTAGTACCTCTTCATTCTTGAAGGAGAGCAAAAGGTGGATTTGTCAGACGATGAAACTAGGCGCTAGTCATGCTCACTGGGCACGAAACTGGGCATGAACCTGGGCCCATGAAACTGGGCATCCATTGACGGCTATGGTGGGCTCTTTAGCCCTCTGATAGAACTACGCTGATCCGTGAAACATTGCGGGAGCATCGCAGAACCGGAACGGAAGGTCTGATGTTTCACTTCCGACTCTCAAGGAATATGGGAAGGCTGCTTGATAGTGGGGTGACTATTGGATCTAGTGTTTATGCACAAAACAAACTGCCCGACTAAACCATTAGAGCGATGGTTAATAGTTGAGAAGGACGTGAGAGAGACATGTCGTATTCTTCTCATAATGCATCTGGTGTTGCGCGTTTCTATCTTTGAGGCATTGCTGGCTGTCATGCTGTCAACTCCAACCTCCTCGAGTTGGCGATGTTAATCCCGAGCAACATGTGATGGGACCTTAGGCTTTGCACATTCTATAAGTGGGGGATAACACCTTGCTAGCTGCACTAAAAGCCGACCATGGGGTAACCTGCTGTCCGGGGGTGCAAAGATACAGAGTCAGCATCTCGTGATCAGGGAGGGTTGGGTGCTGATTCAAGTAAAGGACGTTACCGAACCGATTTTCAACAGCTGAGTACCAAGAAGTTCGTGAACTCGCCATCAGTAATCACACCATCTTGAAATTTCATTCTTCCCACCAAAAGCCCAGTTCCGACCAGGGGGTCAGGTCGAAACTAACACTTTGCCTCGCCTAGATAGCTCCGGTCAGCCACTAAACCGTAAGAGCCTCCAACAGTGTACCCCAGAGAGGTCCAGTTATATAATGGAGATGGGTGACCTTGAGGGGAAGCAGACAAGCTGACTCATACACTCGTTTAACCATGAAGCTCTCCAACATTGCTGTTCTCGCTACCGTGACTAATGTCGCTCTGGCTAACACTTACACTCTCAAATACAGTGCTCTGATCGATCCCATCAGGACCGCTATCGTCAACGGTGTTGTGGCTGGCCGACACTCCGATGTTCCCGAGGAACAGGCACGGTCTGAGGTCGAGCAGTTTGTTCCCCTCATCATGAACGACGACGTGCTTCCTCTGTTCGACAACGTTGTCAGTCTCATTCTGGGTCACCTCCTTGGCGGCTTTGATCAAGTGTTCCCCGGATGGATCAGTGACGTCATTGCTGCTCTGGATAAGTACGAACAGAGCCCCGACTTTACCTCGGCCACCCAGCTGCTGTCCTCGTACCTCCCTGACTTCGATTACCATGCTGCCGTCCACGCTGCCAGTACTGAGCTCAACAAGCCTGGTGTTGCTGGATGGGGAATCCTTACCAACCAGGTCAAGGGCATTTCCACCCTTCCTGAACCTTCTAAGGCTATTGTGGAGGCTCTGTACGCCGTCACCGCTCTCATCTGTACTCTTAAGCTCACTGATGGCTCTGTTTGCGACCCCTACAAGACCTCTGAGCCCGTCATTGTCTCCGCGGTTACTTCCGAGCCTGTGGTTCCTGTCGTCGAGACTACAACTACTTCCGAGCCTGTGGTTCCTGTGAAGTCTAGCTCTGCTGCTCCTGTGAAGTCTAGCTCTGCTGCTCCTGTGAAGTCCAGCTCTGCTGCTCCTGTGAAGTCTAGCTCTGCTGCTCCTGCGAAGTCTAGCTCTGTTGCTCCTGTTGTTGAGTCTTCTTCCGAACCCATTGTCCCCGCTAAGTCTTCTGAAACTGTGGTTCCTGTGAAGTCTAGCTCTGTTGCTCCTGTTGAGACCACCTCCGCTGCTCAGCCCACTCCCATCAAGTCTGACGACAACGCTTCTGGCTCTGGTCTGGCTTCTGCTTCTGAAGAGACCACCTCTATTCCCGTCACCGCTGCCACTTCTGGAGCTGCCGAGGTTTCTTCCGCTGCTTCTTCTGGAGCTGCTGAGGTTTCTTCTGCCGCTGCTTCTTCTGCTGCTTCTTCTGGAGCTGCTGAGGTTTCTTCTGCCACTGATTCTTCTGCCGCTGCTTCTTCTGCCGCTGCTTCTTCCGATGCTGCTTCTTCTGCCGCTGCTTCTTCCTCTCCTGCTTCTTCCTCTCCTGACGCCTCTGCTTCTGCTCCTGCTGCTAACAACGGCACCATTGCTGCTTCCTCCGAGCCTGCCTCTCCTGCAGTGACTGGCGGCTCCTCGTCCTCCAGCAACAGCAACAGTTTCAGCAACAGCACCAGCAACGCCAACGCCAACGCCGATGTCAATGTCAACGTCAACGTCAACATTGGCGATCTCGTCACCTCTGTTCTGACTCTGACTGCCACCCACTGCGATAGCGATGGCTGCATCACCCCTACTCTGACCGTCTCTACTGTTGTCCCCGCCAACGCCAAGCACACCGTCATCAAGACCGTCTGCCCCAAGTGCGAGGGCAAGACTGTTGAGATCACCGTTCCTTGTGCCGAGCCCACCGAGACTGCCAAGCCCAAGGGTGAGACTGGAAAGACCGACAACAAGACCGACAACAAGACCGACAAGACTGAGAAGACTGGATCTTCCGACAAGACTGAGAAGACTGGTTCTACTGAGAAGTCTGGTTCTTCTGACAAGACTGACAAGACCTCTTCTGACAAGACCTCTTCTGACAAGACCTCTTCTGACAAGACCTCTTCTGACAAGACTTCTTCTGACAAGACTTCCACTGAGAAGTCTGGATCTTCCGAGAAGTCTGGCAACTCTGGTTCCACTGAGAAGTCTGGATCTTCCGGCTCCACCGAGAAGTCTGGATCTTCCGGCTCCACCGAGAAGTCTGGATCTTCCGGCTCCACCGAGAAGTCTGGATCTTCCGGCTCCACCGAGAAGGCTGGTTCCTCAGAGAAGCCTTCCTCTGACAAGGCCGGCTCCTCTGACAAGGCCGGCTCCTCCCAGAATGCCGGCTCCTCTGAGTCTAAGCCTGTGCCTGCCCAGTCTCCCAAGACTGACAAGCCTGCTCAGGCCAACTCCGGTTCCAAGTGGGCCGTTTCTGCTGGTGCCGTCCTTGCCGGTGTCCTGGCTCTCCTTGCCTAAATTTAGTTCTAATTGATAATGTGTAATGGATGTGTGACGTGAAAGAGCAGTATAAGCTATAGACACCAACCCATAAAGTACCTGATGAATAAGCTATAGACACAAAACGAGTGCCATAAAGTACCGGGGAATTAAGGTATAGCCGAAATTTGTGCCATAAAGTAATACCTGGAAATTAAGCTATAGACACAAATGTTGGAAAAACAAATAGAATCACCAACAATATATACAGGTAACCACATTGCTAACCAATACACAGTACCTCAAATCTCCACTTGTTCGGTTGAATACATCAGAGACGCACACTCAACGTCTAAATGACTCAAATAACCCAAACGTGACTCGCATGACTCTCCTGCTTTGAGTCACCACGTTTCAAAACACAACGCCATATTCTCACGATGGACATTGCTACCTGGAAAGGCGTGGAGAACGGAAAAGTTCCAGTTCCGGAAAAAGTGCCCGAAAAGCCGCAGAAGAAGAAGCTCATCTTGAACGCCCTTACTGCCAATGCTCCTACGAATGTCAACCAGGGACTGTGGAGACACCCTGGACATAAGGGCAAGAACTTCAACGATATTGAATACTGGGTTGAGCTTGCTCAAGTGCTAGAGCGGGGTAAATTCCATGCGCTCTTCATTGTCGATATTGGAGGTGTCTATGACGTTTACAAGGGAAGTAAGGACCCTGGCATCAAGGCTGGCACTCAGTATCCCATTAATGATCCTCTGTACCTGGTTCCTGCTTTGACAATGGTCACCAAATCCCTCGGATTTGCAATCACTGCTTCTACCACTTATGACGTTCCCTTCGCCTTGGCTAGAAGATACTCTACTGTGGATCACATTTCCAAGGGTAGAGTAGGATGGAACATTGTAACCTCTTTCCTTGAGAGTGGAGCCAAGAATCATGGCAATGATCTCCAGACTCCCCATGACGAGCGGTACGCCATTGCTGACGAGTTCATGGACGTCTGTTACAAGCTATGGGAGTCGTCCTGGAGAGAAGACGCTATCAAGGCTGACATTGAGACCAACACTTTTGCCGAACCTGATCTTGTGCGGTACATTGATCATAAGGAGAAGTACTTCAATGTCCCTGGCCCTCACATTTGCTCTCCTTCCGTCCAGAGAACCCCCTTCCTGTATCAGGCTGGCATGTCTAAAGCTGGTAGAGACTTTGCAGCTAAACATGCCGAAGCCATCTTCCTTCAGGCTCCTTCTCCTGAATACGTGAGATCTTCAGTTGACGATATCAGAAAGACGGCTGCCAGCTACGGCAGAGATCCTCAGTCTCTCAAGTTCATTCCTTCCATGTTTGTGTGTGTAGCTGAGACTGACGAGGCAGCCAAGAAAAAGTATGACGAATACTTCTCTTATATCGACCGTGAGGGAGCTCTAGTCCTGTTTGGAGGCTGGTTTGGAATGGACCTGGGTGTCTATGATGACGACCAGGATCTACGGAAGGTCGACAATCCCGCTATTAGCAAGGCTATCTCTCAATGGGCTGATTCCAGTAAGACTCCTGATGCTCTGTGGAACAAAGCACGAGTTGCTGAAGAGCTGGCTCTTGGAGGGCGATCTGACATTGTCATTGGATCTCCTACTACTGTTGCTGATCGTATGGAAGAGTGGATTGAGGTTGGAGACATTGACGGTTTCAACATGCAGTCTGCCATTGTTCCAGGCACCTACATTGATATTGTAGACTTGCTGGTTCCCGAGCTGCAAAAGAGAGGCCGATTCTGGGACGACTACGCTGTTCCCGGCGGCTCTCTCAGAGAAAACATGTATGCTACTCCTGGTGACGCGCATCTCAGATCTCATCATCCCGGCTCAAAGTTCTCTTGGAACAAAGACGATCCTTTCCCCCTAGAGTCTCACAAGAAGGCGAAGAGGGAATGAGAAGTACTTGTAGTTAGTTAAATACACACGAGTCTATAATTCCTTAACAGTAGTTCTTATAATACATTAGCTTGACTTCTATGAATAGTCAGTATCTTATATCTAGGCATCGGTATCGACCTCCGACTTCTCAGGCTCAGCAGACTGCTCGGTTTCGGGCTCAACGGACTCCTCGGACTTGCCCTCGGTTTCTGACGACTTGGTCTTGTCTCCATCTTCCCGCTTTCTCTTTCTGTTTCGCACCTGGGTGGCGTTGACCTCCTCGTTGGGGAACACTCGGGTTCCATGCACAAGGTAGCCTCCTCCACCTCTCGAGGTCATGCTGGGATGCATTCGACCGAGAATAGTCTGGTACTTTCGAACTCGAGACTCCCAGATGGAGGGGGCCAGAACTCGCAGGTCCTTGAGCATGAGCTGAGAAACCTCGGTCACCACCTCCTTATACTCAGAGTAGACAACGACAGGCCGAGAACCGCCAATAGCGTCAAGAGTTCGCTCGACAATAGACGCGGGATGCAAAGTAGCGGCGACAATGAGACCGTCAAAGCCCTGGTTGGCCACAAGGTTGTTGACGTTCTGCAACTCCAGCCACCGGTTTCGCTTTCGGAAATATGCGCCTCGGTTTCGAGGTTTCATCGAGGCAATCTGCTCGGCAGACTTCTCAGGCACCTCCTCCTCGCCCTCGGGCTCGAAAAACTGCAGCCAGTTTATGCTTTTGATCATTCGGTCCTGGAGTTCTGTGGGCAAGGACAGGTACTTGAGAGCGTCCAGATTAGGGTGCTCATTCTCATGGGCAACTACAATGAGACCATCTCCGGCCATTCGCTCCATCAGCGCGGCCGTCAGAACTCCGGTAGTCTCGTCGATAACGAGGTACTTGCCTCCAGGTCGCACATTGGCCATACTGAGCACCAGGGCCAGCATTTCTTGGCTCATGTCCAGAACCTTCTTGTAGTCCTTCTCGAGGTAGAAGTCGAGCAGCAACGACGAGCACATGGGCTGCGGGGTGAATCGTCGCAGATACTTTTGTTCTTTTCGTCGCAGGTACTTTTCCTTGGAGAAGGCAGTCTTCTTGTGGAACTCGTTGTGGCCCTTGATGACACTGTCGATAATGTCCTTTCCAGACAGCGTCTTTTGCTTCTTCATCTCCTCAATCTCGGCCATTGACAGAGTCTGGGACTCGGAAGTGTCAATCAGCGTCTGGTTGGTTTCTTCGGGCTCCAGAAGAGCTCCCTTGGCTCCAACCACGTAGTCGTGATCATCCACTCCCTCCTGGATGATCCGCAGCCGTTTGTCCTCCTGGATCTCAAAAGTGTAGCCATAGGGCAGTCCCAGGATATCGTTGACCTGGAAGGAACCAAATTTACCAATGGAAATGGTCTGGTTGGGCACCAGCTTGACCACTCTGAAGTTTTCCGAAGGCAGCTTGACCATGCAGTAGGTGTTGGGCTGGATTCTGGGGTTGTCGAAAATGAAGGGTGGCGAGGGGGTTTTGACTCGTTTCGACTGGGTCTGGGGCGCGGCCACCGACGTCTTTTCGGAGTCCTTCATTTCCACGTCCATTCTGAGATGCTGAGTATATTAAAAAATGCTGTGATGCGTTGCAGACCAATCTTTAGGTGTGCTGCAGGATAAACTTTTCCAGCTCGAAAAATTTGGGAGTAGAGTTTGAATTTTTTTAGGACCTACATGCACGCAAATAATTGAAGCCTCGAGACTCTACTCAACCAACACACTACAACTATACAATGGGTCGACGAGCCAAGAACAAGCAGGGAGTGCCCCCCACTCTGGAGGAGCAGACCAAGAGCGCTGCGCCCGTGCGAAAAGACAACAAAAAGGGCAAGAAGGAGTTCAAGGTCAGCAAGCCCGAGCGAAAGACTGCCACCAGCAAGAAGGTGAAGGAGATCGCCCAGCTGCCTGCTGAGGACGAGGAGGAGATCGAAGACGAGCTTCCCGAGGAGGAGGACGAGGATGTGGTCCGAGAAAAGATGACGCTTTTCGACGACTCGGACGGAGACGAGATGGACAATGATGAGTTTGACATTGAGGACGGCTCTGACGATGAGGTGTACGATTCCGACGAAGAGACCCACCACAAGCCCATGTTCTCGGACGACGAGGGCGACGAGGACGAGCTGAACGCCGCCAACATGGAGGCCATGTCTCGAAAACTGGACGAGGAGGACGAGTCCGACGAGGAGATGGCCGAGGAAGAGCTGATGGAGCTCATGAAGCAGCACCAGAACCCCCGAGCACAGATTCTGCCCACCCCTGAGGCTGCCGCCACCGAGGCCCAGCTGCCCCCGGATCTGCATGTGGTTCGAACCCGAATTCTCGAGATTGTCAAGGTGCTGGAGGACTTCAAGGGTCTGGCCGAGGAGGGCAAGTCGCGAACTGACTACACCACACAGCTGCTCAAGGATATCTGCTCGTACTACGGCTACAACGAGTACCTGGCCGAGAAGCTGTTCAACCTGTTCACTCCCTCCGAGGCTATTGAGTTCTTCGAGGCCAACGAGGTTCCTCGACCCGTTACCATCCGAGCCAACACTCTCAAGACTCGACGACGAGACCTTGCCCAGTCTCTGGTCAACCGAGGAGTCAACCTGCAGCCCATTGGAAAGTGGACCAAGGTTGGTCTTCAGATCTTCGACTCCGCCGTGCCTATTGGAGCTACCCCCGAGTACCTCTGTGGCCACTACATTCTGCAGGCTGCCTCTTCTTTCCTGCCCGTCATGGCCATGGACCCCCAGGAAGGCGAGCGAGTGCTGGATATGGCTGCTTCTCCCGGAGGAAAGACCACCTACATTTCGGCTCTGATGAAGAACACCGGCATGGTGTTCGCTAACGATGTGTCCAAGCCCCGAATCAAGTCGCTGATTGCCAACATCCACCGTCTGGGATGCAAGAACACCGTGGTGTGCAACTACGACGCCCGAGAGTTCCCCAAGGTGATTGGAGGCTTCGACCGAATTCTGCTGGATGCCCCCTGTTCCGGAACCGGAGTCATTTCCAAGGACCAGGCCGTCAAGACCAACCGATCCGAAAAGGACTTCATCCAACTCCCGCATCTGCAGAAGCAGCTTCTTCTGTCGGCCATCGACTCTGTCGACGCCAACTCCGCCACCGGCGGTGTGATTGTCTACTCGACGTGTTCGGTCATGGTCGAGGAAAACGAGGCTGTGGTCGACTACGCTCTGCGAAAGCGACCCAACGTGCGGCTGGTGGAGACCGGTCTGGAGATTGGAAAGGAGGGCTTCACATCCTTCCGAGGAAAGACCTTCTCGCCCAAGCTCAAGCTCACCCGACGATACTACCCCCACACTTACAACGTTGACGGCTTCTACGTGGCCAAGTTCCAGAAGATTGCGCCATCACCCCAGGACAAGACCAAGGCCGGTGCCCGAGAGAAGGAGGAGGCTGCCCGAGCCGAGGAGGAGGAGGAGCGTCTCATCAACGACGACTTTGCTTCGTTCGACAACGAGGAGGACTCTGCCATCATCGACTCTGCTCGACGATCCCAGCTCAGACGAAAGGGAATCAAGCCTCTGCCCGGCAAGCCCAAGGACAAGAAGGTGGAAAAGAGCGACTAAAGTATATAGAAATCATTATTTTATAGTATCAGGGGCGTGAGTAGAGCTTTTAGTATAGTATGTACATTGAATCAAGTTGCCATGAGCCTGAAGATGATCTACTTGTAGTTGAGGGTCTACATTACTTGTAGCGCCATCGTGGCCTACTCCTTCTCTGTCATAAATCGTTAATACATAAAACTACAAATAAGAGGAATTTCCAAAAGCGTGCTCCTTGATATAATCGGGACCCATCTCCTCGTACATGGCTCGAGTCACCCGCGACTTCTTGTAGTCGTCCGTCTTGGACCACTTGGCCATACCCATCCAGGCATCAATTTCGGGATGAGCAGCACTTCGCACAGTGAGAGGAGATCCAGCAGGTAGGAGAGATCGAAGTTCAGCAGTCAGACGAGCGTCAAAGTTGGGCACCTGAGAGTATCCTCCGGTCACAAATACGTCCTTGAGCATCACAGAAGCAGTCTCATTGGGGAACCGCTTGGTAAGGATATCTCCACACACCTCAGCCACACCAGCCTGATCAATACCAGCGATAGTAGGCTGGAAAAGCACTTCAGGCACCCGGATTCGCTCCACGTTGAGATGCAGCTGATTCTGCTGTTCTTGACTCTCGGGGTTGTACTCTGTGGGTCCGTGAAGGAACATGTGAAGAAGAGACTGTTTCCAGTCAGTTTGGCTCTCAAGCAGATTCTCCTCGGTGAAATCGTCATCAAACTCGAGCAGATTGGCCTCCAGTTCAGCCAGAGCAGCCCGCTCATTCTCCTCCTCTTCGCTGTCACTCTGGTTGGCAATATCGTTGTAGATACTCCAGTCCTGATCGTCAGCTCCGAAGGTATCATCTGGATCATCGTCAATGCCAGCTCCAGGCCGTGCACGTTTTGTGGCTCGAGTATCAGCTGCCAGAGACGCAATGTTTTTCATTCGCATCTTGGAAGCCATGGATTTTCGGTTTCGCAGCTCCTTCTGCATCTTGGCTCTCTCCTTTTGACGGGCCAAGATAGCGTTTCGCTTCTCTCGCTTATCAGCCACCCATCCAGCGAGATCAGTCGTTCGCCACTCCTCATCCTTACGCTTCTCCTCCTCAATCCGAGCCTTTTCAGCCTCCTTTTCCTCCTTGGCTCTAAGTCTAGCCTCATAGTTTGCTCTGAGTAGTCTCTGGTGACGCTTCTCCTTGATCTGAATAGGTGTCAGCTCCTCATCAGGCACATCAGCCAACGGGAACTCCGGAACCACCTCTTCTTCCTCCACATCCTGGTTCAGACTCTTTCGGATCGTTCGCTCAAGCTCAGCAATCTTCTTGTGCATGGACTTGACGTCCTTGAATCCCTCCGAGTCGAGAATTCGTCTGGCTTCCCGCTTGCCCTGTCTGTCGTCTCCCAGATCCTCGAGGATCTGAGCCTGTTGTCTGTAGTACTGCAGATCGTTCTCTCGCTCGGCCAGCTTTTCCGCTCTCTTGGCAGCAGCCTGTTCCTGCAATCTTCGTCCACTTTCCTTTCTTCGCTCAGCGATTCGTTCCAGCTCCTCGGCACTCTTTTCAGCCTTGACGGTCTCAACGTACGGAGCCTGGATCACCCGTTCCCGCTTCTCAAGCCCGTCCATGTCCAGAAAGCCGTCCAATTCGTCTTTGTAGCCGTCGGAAACGTAGCAATGGTCTTCCAGAATCTTGGTGGTCTGGGTGGCGGACAATTTCAGCGGAAAAGTAGGGTACTTGAGCTGGAGAAGCTGGGCCAAAAAGGCAGACGCGGTTCTACCTCCCCAGGTGATTCGCTTGGTGAGTTCTCGTTGAGCGACTCCATCAATCACAGGAATGATGTGTGTGGCCTCGTTTCCAACCGACAGCACAAGACCAGTCTTTCCGTCATTGGCATAGTACGAGAACAGAGCGTCGACACCCAGAGCAACAGACTTGACGCCGTAGCCCTCAAACAGCACCTGCTGCAAGTTGCGTCGCTGGGCCGCAGGTGACGACATGAGCTCGTTCATGATAATGTGATTGTCCACGTGGCCCTCACTGCCCACCTTGAGCTTGGCAAACGTGTAATCGAGCACCTCTTCAGCTACGGTCCAGTTGGACACCAGAGCTCCATCGTAGGGCGATCTGGCCGACAATCTCGTCGAGGGCTCGATGAAGTTGTCGTATCCGACCGTGGTGGCGCCTGCCAAACCCGGACCGGCGCTTTTTCGCTCTCGATACTTTCCTGTGAGAGTGGGGAAGACGAGGTTCGGACCGCTGGAATCTGTGTATCCTGCTCGGGTCATGTGAGTGCCAAAGTCGATGGCGATGGTGGATCCTGCGCTCCAGTCAAAGGGCGCGCCTGGCTGCGGTTGCCATTCAATGTCTCTTAGTTTGTGCATGAGGGGAAGTGAGATGGTAGTTAGTCGTAGATGTTTTTTGGATCCTATCCTATGCACTGAAATATACTCTATAATTATCCTGCACGCATTCAACTGTATGCAGAGGGTGGGTGAGAAGTGAAATACTTGTAGTTAAAGAAAGTCATTTATGGAGGAAAAAACAAGCAACCAATATTGTCGAACTGCCAGAATTCTATTCCCGTTTTCTCCGATCAAATATCTCTACTAGTGACGCCATTGAAAGCACCTCTCCTTCCCTCTATCCTTCTTAACCATACACTCACACCTCCCAACTAACAAGTAACTCACCCAACTAACTTTGTTCAGACGAAGCGGGATAGCAAGAGGTCTACCATTGGACGTATTTGAACGGGAAATGAACCAAATAAAATCAAAACTAGCTAATAACACGTGAGCCGATTATTCAGTCACGTGACCAACCCCCCCCCACACCTCCTCAACCACTCTCAAACCACCCCCCCTCTAACTCAATTGCCTCTGCCAAACCCTGTTATCTTCCAGCTCAGCACGTTTACATTACAGCCAGCATCATCAGAACACACCTTGTTCGAACCACACCACACACCATGCCCGCAGACCCTCAGACCATCCAGGGCTACAATGTCGTGACGCTCTTGAAGCGGTGAGTCAATTGCGCCTAAATACGTGCTCAAAACCCAGCTAACACAGTCTCGAAGCCGCCACTTCTCGTCTCGAAGACCTGACATCTGCTCAAAAGGCGCATGTCGATGAACGAGGTCCTCAGAACGCCGCTGCCACCAAGGCCGGAGTGGACGCCCCCACCCGAGGATCTCCCGCTCCCGCCGCTGCCGCTGCCGCTGCTCCCGCCGCTGCCGCTACCGCCGACCTCCCCAAGTGGATCGCCGAGTTCGACACTCTCATCAAGACCCATGTGGAGCCCTTTGTCGCGACCTCCAAGGAGCTGGACGCCACCATTGGCGAGCAGGCCGAGGCGTTCAAGAAGGCGTTCGATGCCCAGCGAGACTTCCTGGCTGTGGCTGCCGTGGCCAAGAAACCCGACCCCTCCTCTCCCGCCTTCCAGGAGCTCGTCAAGCCCATCTCCGCTTCGGTCGAGTCGATCATGAACATCCGAGAGAAGACCCGAGACCCCAAGGTGTCGTCCCATCTGGCCACCGTGGCCGAGGGAGCGCCCCTGGTCGGCTGGGTCGCCTCCGACCTCCCCCTGCCTCTCATTGGAGACTTCAAGGACTCCGCCCAGTTCTACTCCAACCGGGTGCTCAAGGACTTCAAGAGCGTGGACCCCAAGCACGTGGACTGGGTCAAGGGCTTCAACGGCATTGCCGACGCCCTGCAGGCCTACGTCAAGGAGTTCCACACCACCGGCCCCACCTGGAAGGCCAACGGTATTCCTGCCGAGGAGGCTCTCAAGTCGAACAAGTCCACCACTTCTTCCTCTTCTGCTGCTGCTGCCCCCGCTCCTGCCGCTGGTGGTCCTCCTCCTCCTCCTCCTCCTCCCCCTCCCCCGCCTGCTAGCATCTACGAGACCGACTCTGCTCCCGCTGCTCCCACTGGCGGCATGGGTGCTGTCTTTGCCGATCTGTCCAAGGGCGAGGCTGTGACTGCCGGTCTGCGAAAGGTCGACAAGAGCGAAATGACTCACAAGAACCCCGACCTGCGAAAACAGGACCCCGTGGGCGCCTCCGGCAAGGCCGCTCGACCTCTGCCTCCCAAAAAGCCCGGCTCTCTGTCCAAGGCTTCGGCCACGCCTGCCCCCAAGCAGCGACCCGCCAAGACCGAGCTGCTGGACACCAAGTGGTTTGTGGAGAACTACGAGGGCGACCAGAACATTGTCATTGAGGGCGAGATGAACCAGGGCGTCATGATCGAGAACTGTAACAACTCGACGGTGCAGATCAAGGGCAAGGTGTCTGCCGTGTCGCTCAACAACTGTAAGAAGCTGGGTCTGCTGGTGGAGAACCTCGTGTCCGGCGTGGACGTCATCCGATGCAAGGACTACGCCATCCAGGTCACCGGAGTCACTCCCATGATCACCATCGACCAGAGTGACGGCGGCCAGATCTACCTGTCCAAGGAAAGCATTGGAGCCGAGGTGTACACGTCGCAGACCACGTCGCTGAACATCAACATCCCCACCGACGACGGCGACTACGAGGAGGTGCCTGTGCCCGAGCAGCTCATCCACAAGATTGTCAACGGCAAGCTTGTCACTTCTGTTGTCGACCACAGCAGCGGTTAGTATTTAATAACATTCTAGGATATCAGGAGTGGTAGGAGTATGTTGGTGTATTCGTAGCTGGTGAACCAAGTCTCTCAGATGCGTTTCCTGTACCGGTAGTGAAGGTACCAACTCTACATTGAGTGAAATACGTAGGGTATATTCGGCGTGCTGTACACTCTTTATAGGTCGTCTGATGTAAGCAAAGCTCTTATACACATCAGTAATTGTAGACGTAACAGTGACTGACTCCATCAACAGAAGTTATTGACACTATTAAGCACAAGTGGTACAGGTATGGTCTTGGAATGTGTTATCCCTCTCTCACCTCTACGTACACACCGTATCTTAGCCATTAAGAGAGAGTTAAGCTACCTACAATCTCTAATATGGTCAAGTTATCTGATCGTGACACCATAAATCATCACCCTTCTCATACAAACCACCTACAATTCAAACTCTTTTCAGCTAATGCTATACAGTATATACAAACTACTTTTTGACGTAGTAGAGGTTTGCCAGCTCGTGGTTGGTGAGGGCAAAAGGCGAAATGACCTCGGACATACCGGGTCGAGCCACGGGGTCTCGCATGTACACGGCCGAGCACGTGGTGAAGTCGATCTCAATGTGATGGGGGAGGATGACCGAGGGCGAGATGAAGGGTCGGAATCGCCAGGGAGTGAAGTAGGGCTTGGAAGTGTCCTTTCGGCCGTAGAGCCAGTCCTTCTGCCAGGGCAGATCGGGCTTGACGTCGGCCTCGTTTTCGGCAGCCTCAGCAGCGTCAATCTTTTCTCGCAGAGGTCCCAGCTGCTGGAGCCACAGAGGGTTGATCTCGCCAGACTTGGTGGTGCCGTTGACCAGCTGCTCCTGGTTGTCCTCGTAGGACTGGTGCAGCTGGCTGGTGATGTGGACCATGAGGTCCTGGAGCAGTAGACGCACGGCAAACGCGGTCTTTCGCTCCTCGATGGACGACAGCTCGGCCTTTCGGTGGATGAGCATGTTGGCCACCAGCGACTTGATGGCGGGGTCCTGGATGCCGGCCACGTGGTTCACGTCCTTGGGGTGGATGTTGTAGTCGAATTTCGTCGAGCCGATTTCGCTCATGAACCGGTTTCGGTACTCGATTCTGCTGGCGTTGGCCTCCACGGTCTCGGCGGCCTTCTGCGACTCCTTGGAGGGCACAAACTCCTCGGCCGAAACGCCGTCGGGGGCCTTTTCAATCTTGGCAGACTCGGCCTCGATGGCAGCCTGGTCCACAACGTTGTAGTGCTCCACAATGGACTCGGGAGTGATAAATCCCTCGGTGGTAGCAGCCACGGGAGCAGCGCCGTTGGCAGGGTACTGCTGGTCAATGAGCTTGAGAATCTTCTTGGCAATGTCCTTGGACTCCTCGCTCAGAGTCTCGATGAAGGTCTCTCGTCGAATGATGAGATCCTCAAACTTCTCTGCAGCCACGAGGTTTCGCATTCGCTTGAGCAGATCCTGGTAGGCCTGCTCGTTGAGGGTCTGGATCTCGACCTGCTTCTTGGGGTCCATGTTCTTGGCCTGGTTTCGCTTCTCTCGCTTGCCTTCTCGCACCTGCCACATCTTGTCGGGGTCGTCGTTGCACTTTTTGATGTACTGGTTGAACTTTTTGATCTGTCGGTTGTCGATCTTGACGGCCTCCTCCACCGAGGGCTTGGCCTTGCCGGCGGCAAACAGCACCTTTTCGGGGTTCACAGCAAACAGGTCTCCGGGCTGCAGAGGGTAGTAGGCATGCTTGACCTTGACGCCATTGACAGTCACGTTGCCCTGTCGGATAAACTGGCCGGCCTGTCGCACCGAAGAGGCAAACATGGCTCGGAAAAGAGCGAAATCCAGCCGCTTTTCCAGATGCACAAACGTCTGCATGGCAAACGGCGTCTTGAGCTTGGCCTTGCCCTGGTCATCGTAGTCCACCATCGGGTTGTTTCGCATGTTGGCCACCGACATGATGCCCTCGGAGGTCACGTCGTTACCCAGAGGAAGCACGACTCCCTGCAGCTTCTTGGGGATCTGTTGGATCAGAGTGCCCTCTCTGATGTGTTCTCCGTGGTACGCTCGCAGCTCTCGCTTGGAGGCCCACTTTTGCTGGAACAGCGTCTTCTCGTTCCGCATGAAGTCATTCTTCTTGTACAGGTTGTACAAGTTCTGGGAGTTCCACGAGGCTCGCACCTTGCCTCGGGCCAGGGAAAACAGGTTCTTCTGTTTGTGGGGCATTTTCGGGTGGTGATGTATATCTCGTGATTGAATTTTTCACTCACCTAAAGGTAGGGTAAGGGGGAGAGGTGAGGTTGTGCGAGAGTTGGGATATTAGACAGAGTTTATCCAAGTGTTGAGATGGATTTTTAGTTGGGAGGTTGTTGGGACTTTGTTAGGCTCTCTCGCTCCAACGTCAGTTCGATACTCCATTGAAGCATAACAGTGCATGAATATAGGAAAACATCAGCATCACCAAATAGCCACGCCAAAATGAAGAGAAAAGAGGAGGAAGACGCGGGGGTGGTCAAGACGGAAGAGTCCGAGGAGCCAGCGGTACCAGCAGTTGAGGATTCAGACACAAAGTCCGAAGACTCGTCGCCATGGTCGATAGAGAGCGAAACGGTGCTGTTCAACTCTCTGTGCAAATTCAAGCCCGTGGGCATCCATAAACATTTCCGGATGATTTCGCTGTCGGCTTCTCTCAACTATTACTTCTCCGAGTCGCCCAAAGACGCGCCGGTCTTTTCTCACAAGGAAGTATGGGACAAACTAGGCACTTTATACGATCTTGACGGTCTGGATGAACTGGAGTACGTGGCTGACAATCAGGATTCAGACATGGACGAGGATGAAGACGACGAGGCTGCGATTGAAGGGATCGCCAAACGGTCGCAGATGAAGGAGTTTGTGTTGCCGTTTAGGGATTATGGACTTTTACAGGTGGAACAGGCCCAGGCGGTGGCTAGTGAACAGTCGAGTCCAGCAGCTTCGCGTGAGCAGTCTGTTTTGGAAGACGCCAATGGCGATGACAAGCCCAAGAAGGGTCTTGCTGACGACGACGACGAGTCCAGTGACTTGGATGAGCTGGATGACGAAGAAATGAAGCTTGCAGAGACCAAGATCAAGGTCGAGGGAGGAGAAGAAGAAGAGGAGGAGGAAGCAGAAGCAGAAGAGGGAGAAGCAGAGGAAGAAGAAGCAGCAGAGGGCAGTGCGGAGCCCGAGGAGGGCGAAAAGTCCGGGGAAGAGGAAGGAGACGAGTCTGGAGAATCGGGGAGTGAGTCTGGATCCGGGTCTCAGTCCGATTCAGATGCACAGACTGGCAGACAAAGGAGGACTCGAGCAGCTACCGCCGCGGCAGTTCGAGGCCGGGGACCTACAAAGGGCAAATCTACGAGAGACAGCAAAAAGTCGTCGCCTAGTACCCGTGCTTCGTCAGCTCCTCGAAGATCGACGAGAAGAAAGGCCACCACCGAGCCGGAAGACACAGCCACGGAACGAGAGGAGACGCCGACGCCGAAAAAGACGTCTGGTGGGGTCAAAAAGCCGGCGCCAAGAAGGTCGACCCGGAGGAAGAAGTAGTGTGCGACTATTCGTACGGAAACTGTTTATAATGTATAAAGCTTACTAATGTTGGAGGGAGGCTAACGAACGAGAAAAGTAGAGTGTGGCGAATGGAAGAGTTGAGGACTGGGAATGTAGCCAGTGGTGGATTGTGTGTGATCGTTAAGTCAACGTATTCAAAACGTTGAGTCTAGAAGTACAGTACCATGGTTCTATGTGCACTGATAAGGCAGACTCATATCTGATCATACCTGATCATATCTGATCTTACTGTAAATCTGATACATGTTAGAATACAAGCAATGCTCACTACTTCCAGGAGTGTCACCTACTCTTGTACTGTTGTGGGATACCTCGGCAATTGTCATCCACCTCCTCTGGTACCACCTACAAAAAATAGCACGGATTTTTTTCGACTACTCTCGAATTAGTCGCGTCTAGCAGTTGTCTAATTTCCTCGGGTGACAGCTGTCAGAGTGAAAGAACCATTAAAAAAGAACTAATTAGAAAAAAAAACTAATTAGAAAAGAACCTTAGAGAGACGCTCTAGAGTGACGGAAGAGATGGGCTGTTTGTACAGTTGGCACTACTGGCTATCTATCTACTGGCCATGACTTGTCCATCGTATAACCACAAGTTTCTCTTGTCTCCCCTAATCCCCACAGTAGTTTGACTATGTCTTGGAACGGTGCACGTTGACGTCACAGTGATGGAAGTGGTTTTCCGGGACAAGTGGAGGCTGTGCACGGGAACCCGTGGTTCATTTATATATCAATTGCGAACGAAAGGAGTTGTTGGAACAGTCTTGGACTAATTGGCCCCTTGACTGCTCGTTTCTCCTTCTTTCCCCTCATAGCTAATTACATCTGTTACTTTACATACTGGAGTTGGGACTGGTCATATATCCATCACCAGTCGGTCCTCCACGTTCACTGGTCCATCTAGTTGATACCAAGGAGCTCAACGTCAAAGACAAGAGTGGCGTTAGGGGGAATGAGGCCGGGGAAGCCTCGCTCGCCGTAGCCGTAGTCGCCGGAGATGGTGAGCACGGATCGCTCGCCGAGAGAGAGCTGGGGAACTCCCTCGTCCCAGCCTCGGATGACATCGCCGACGCCAATGGTGGTCTTGAAGGGCTCGCCTCGGTCTCGAGAGGAGTCGAACTTCTGGCCGTTCTCCAGAGTGCCCACGTAGTGGATGGTGACGGCGTCGCCCTTCTTGGGGTAGGTCTTGCCGTCGCCGGGCTGGAGCTGCTTAACTGTGACACCCATGTTTGTGCTGGAGGCGTGGAAGGCTCGGGTGGTTGTGGTGGTGGTTGCGAAGAGAGGGTGGAAAGAGGAGCTAGATCGAAGGCTTCTAGCTGTAAGGGATAGGGTCCGGAACATTGCGTCGGGGTGGTGGCGGGCCTAGAGTATATAAGGTGTGTGAGGCATGTGTGTGAAATTTGACTTTTTTCCGACACTTCCGACAGCTTCTGCGCAGTTCCAGAGGAGAGGGGGTGCAAATGGGGGGGTTGGAGACGGGGATTACGGCGTTTTGTGGGTCAATTGGGGAGAATCGGGTGACTTGTTCCGATTTACGGCTTCGTTTTTTCACGTTCGCACCGGTTCTTCCCACTTTATGTTGCTCTCTCAACCTCATCCTCTTGGGTAACCTCCTCAGAGACTCCCAAAACTCTCTCCAAAAAGCACAAGAGAAAGAAAAACAGGGCGACAATAGACTTTGGACAGCTTTCATGTACTATGACGAAGCCCAGCAGCTAGACCATGTGTGGGGAGGTCTAGCCGTGCTAGCTTGCAGAGGGAGGGAGTTAGAGAGGGTTGTGGCTTTCTCCTTTGGGCTGGCCGTGGCGACTGTGCGAGTATCGGGCTGTACTTACTCCAGTTTCCCTACCACCTCAACGATCACCCTCCAGTGTGCTTTTACTTAATACACCTTTCCGTATACTGACTTTATCTTTTTTAAGGGCACCACTCACATCGCTGCAACTCTGCAACTCTAGCAAGCCACCTTGAGCAACGTGTCTTTAGAAAAGATGTGACACGTGCGAGAAAAGAGGGAGGACTCGTGGGTTAAAAGTTCGGTCACGTGACCCTCCGCCCCGCCGTGCCCACCCTGGCCCACTTTTCGCTCCCCGACGTTATTACAGGGACCCCATAGACTCGTTGCCAAACTTCAATTACCTCTCAGTCAACTAATTATCAATGAAGCCAACTACACCGCCATTAGCCGCACGCGGCTTCCCAAAGCGGTTGCCGTGAGAAGGAAGTGAATGGGCTTGACTGGAATCATCAGTACGAGTACAAGTATTTCAGGCAGTATTTCCGGTGGTATTACACTTGCCAGTAGACAATTGTCCGGTATTTTCCAGTGGCATAATTAAAAACGATATTTTATGGTCTCTTGTAATCGTACTTTCACTTTGACCTCACCCCTTCCTCATTTCTTTTTCTGCTGCTAACGCAAGCGGTGGACCTCGCATGGCTTGGAATCGCCCCATCACGTAATAAGAGCTGTCTCAGTTGTGTTTGGCGAGCGTCCCTGCTTTCACAGAGCTCGGGACGAATACGACCAGCCAAGGTTGGCGGTGGGCACTGTAGACTGCCAGAAAAAGTAACTGCTTATTGCTTTACTCGGAATTATAACACTGCCTCTTATGATCGGCTTGCTATCAGCGTGTCAGCGGGTAGATATGCCCTCTGAGAGTGAGTGAAACATTCAGCCATTTTTCAGATGACAGACAAATGCCACAAGATCAAGTCCCTGTATACGCCGACAGGAACAACTACACAAAGGAATGTCTCAAATCTGAGCGAATCTCTCTCATTGCCTGATTAAACCCATCTGGTCCCTTCCGTCCCTAAATCACTACAAGTCCCTTCGGACTCCTAAATACAGTGCGATGATCTATCCTCTGAGCATGGATAATGCATGCACCGAGACGGATGTAGAAAATACTACTTGTACGGAAGTGGATATATCTACGGTAACTGCACCCCTCTAAATCATCAATCATTATCATTTCTATAGTTGTCCTCCTCACATTCTCAAATACGTCTCGTACGTTCTGGCGTCGGCTCTAATCTGGCGATCTCCAGATAACACACTCAGGGTCTTTCTATAAACGGGATCGTAGACCTTGATGTTGGGCAGCTTGAACCACGTCAGACCCAGACCAGCATTGGGGTTCTCCTGGTGCACGAGCTGGGCCGAAATGAGCCGTCTGGAAAAGGGAAGAAGTCGAAGAGAAAACTTTCGAGGCCCATCGTACAGGAAATCAGCAGGAGTATCCTTTGGCGGAATCATTCCTGTGGCTGCAACGGGAGCAGTGGCGTCTCCCAGAGTCACCAGGAAGGTAAGAACGTGAGCAGTGGCGTTCTCAATATAGTAGTCCATCTGGAACGAGTCTCCTCGAGAAACAGTACCGTCAGGAAGATGGGCAATACATCGAGGTTCAAGGATAGGAAGAGTCAGACGCAGAGGGTTGGCGTCGTACTCAAAAGACTCCTCAAGCTCAGCTCCATGTCTCTTCCATCGAATCTGAAGGACAGCTTCCACAGTGACACTTCGCACTTCGAGATCTTCTCGATAAGTGTCAAACTGACAAGTGGACAGGAAAGAACCATGTCCAGAGTCAGATCGAGACACTAGAGCACCTGCGAGAGGTTCGCCAGACTCACTGCACGGCTCCTGAACAACCTTGCACACCGAATGGTCACTCTTGCTGACAAAGATAAGCTTGGCAGACACAAGCTCCAAAGGAATCTCATCTGACTCAGCATGACCCTGAGCGTAATGAGTGATACGGGCGTCGACTCTCCATCGCTTCTTGATGACGGGAGAAGGCGATTTCTCGTCTCCCTCGGCAGGAACAAAGAAACTGGGCCAGTCGTCAGGATGAACAGCAGGAGACACTGAGAAACCAACCACAAGAGGACGGTGAAGCTGACGAGTGTAGCCCTTGTTGAACCGGATGGGAGACTCGGGGTCACCGAGGTTGTAGATGGAGGAGAACTGGAGGTTGACAACAGCAGCAGGAACTGATCCCTGGGGACCAGAGATCTTGGAATTGGGTACCTTGAGAGTGAATTTGAAAGTCGCACTTTCCATCGACTCAATCTCCTTATCACCCTCTTCGCACCACGTAAAAACAGGAGAGTCTTCAGGAAGGTTCTTGTCTGTTCCATCTCGTACATTCCAGGCAACCTTGCAAGTCAGACTCATGGAAATCGGTCCAGATTCGTTGTTAGTGACGACAAGAGCTCCAGAAACGGTTTCACCAAAGAGAAGGGCAGCAGGAAGCTGCAACTCAGTCTTCAATTGAGCAGGTCGAGGAAGAGTTCTCACCATATGGTGACTTTCGGTAGACACGAGAGCCTTGGATCGCATGACTCCGTCTTTCTTGAAGAACCACTCGACAGCACGAGCCGACCGCTCAATCTGAAGAGGCACCTCAATTCTGAAACCAGCAAAAGAGACAATGCATCCAGTGCAGTAAGCCTCACCGAGAGTGTCGGGTGAAATGGTCATCTGGAACCGTTTGGTAGGGCCAGTGAAGGTCAGGTTGGCCTTGTAAACAATAACCTTGGAGCCGTTTCTAGTCTCAACAGAAGGAGTAGCGAGATTTGCAATAGCTCCATCAGCCAGAGAAGTCTCGTCATGTTCAATACAGACGGGATGGAGTGTACCTGACAACTGCAACCAGAGAGTAGAGAGAGTAACCTGTGAGACGACTCGGTGAAGCTGAGAGGTAAGAGTAAGCTGACATCGTCCAGGCACCTTGAGATGGAACTCTGGCTGTTCAAAGCAAAAGTTGGCCTTGAAGGGAATGTAGCTGACAGCTCCAATACCCATGTTTGCAGCAGTGAAGTCGGTGGAAGCTACACCCGGCAGATCTCTACACAGAGTAGTGATGTGACAGTCAAAGGGAACCCGGGTAGACTCATCACTGCTGCCAAACTTGTCACTGGTCAAGTATACAGCACATGCAAGAGCAGCCTTGACATCCTTGGCTTCTCGGTACTGCTCACAGAGTGCAAGAAGACACTGCTTCAGAAGAGAGGGCCAGGAAGATTTCGCTAAAATGGCACCAGCAGTCTGGAGCTCCTCAACAGAGGACAGAAGCTGTCCAAGACGCAAGTGGGCAACAGCCAAGTTTCGAGTTCCTCCACCGCCAGTTTTTCGAGAAAAGTCTGCGATGACTCTCTGATACAGGTCAGCCAGAACAGACGGTTCAGTTCGACGAGTCAGCAGCCCGCCTTCAGATTCAGACGGTTCTCGAGGGTAAGGATCACGTGAGGGGTCATCAAACGCCTCATCGTCCAGCTTCTGACGTCTCTCAATATAGTCAATGGCTTCCAAGTACAAGAAACCAGCTCTTGGAAGAGTGGCTGCGGCTGTAGGAGTCAAACCAGGACCAGAGGTGGCAGCAAACGGCGAATCTGTTTTGAAAAAGGCCGATTTCGACACAATCTCGGCCATTCCGGCAGTCTGAAGAGCCATCCAGCCCAGATAGGCAGGTGTTTGCGAGTACTCAAGCGCAGAGGTGTATCCGAGTTTCTCAGCAGCCATGTTCTTGACGGTTTCGAGATGCAGTCTAAACTTTCTCGTAGCAGTAGAAGGGTTGCCGTAGTACAGATACAGCTTTGCAATCTTGAAAGCAATGGTGTCAAGCAACTCTCTAGCTTGTTCCCATCTCAGAGTGCGGCTTAGAGGGTCTCCTGAAGCAGCCACAGAGACTGTAGCTGCCATTGAAGAGGTAGATCCGTTCTGCACAGCCTCAGGTCGCGGCCAGATGTTGTCAAAGCACTCCACCAGTGCCTCGTATGCGGTTTCGTATGCCTTTGTTGCTGTTTCCACGTCCTGTCTGAACTCGGTGAGACATGCCAGTTTGTACGAGTATCTCACCACCCATCCCATATGAGTCAGAGGGAGGGTATCTGTCAGTTGCAACAGTTGGTCATCAAGAGACTGTCCTCCTGCTTGTTGAGCCTTGAGAGAAGGGATCGAAGCAGAGTTTCTAGTGAGCTTTCTTCTGATTCTCTTGGACACATTGTTGTAGAACTCATTGGCATTAGCCCAGGCTGTCTGACACACTGATTCACATAGAGTATCAAGTTCCTTCTGAGTAGCTCCAACAGAGATGGCAGTCAAGGTGGTTTTATTCAGGCCAGTCTGCTTTCTGAGCTGGTTGATCGCCTCATTGACAGCTGTCTGAGCTGCAGGAGAGTAGTCGTCCACCACCATGACCACCACAGGTCTCAGATCTCTCACACTCAGTTGACTCTTGAGAGCCAAAATGTCCTGACTGAGAGCTTCCAGAGACATGCTTTTGACAGTTTCTGGGCTCAAAGAGTAGAAAGACACGACTGTAGACGGCAGATGCTGTGTGTACTTCTTGAGCCATTCGGGAGAAATGATTCCGTCTGGAAACAGGTCAGAATCCGAGTTCATGGGCGACAAGGGAGAATGTCCATGCTGTTGAATGTTGATTTCAAAGCCCTCGGATCCGATACTTGGGGTGTTACTTGCACTCGCGAGATCGGTCTTGTTGGACTTACTTTTGGGCAGAATGAAGTCGTTGGCAATAGGTTTAAGATGCAGAAAGTGAGGAATCATCTTTCGAGACGCTCTGACAGCATTGTTTCCGTTCCAAATCAGCGGATATCCCTGCGATTTGCTCTCAAAGCCGCCCAGCAGGTTCTCACACAAAGCCTGGGCCTTGACATTGTCGCACACCGGCGGAAGAAACCGATTGAGCACTTCTCCATGGGTGGTTGCACTGTTTGGAGCGCCAGAGTCGGAAGTGTCGATTTTCAGCGACGCGAATTTATCGGCCACGTCATCGGAGAACGGCGTCAGCCCCAAAAGACCCACCAGTGGCGTCAAATGCGCCACATAGTCCTCAGGGTAGTTGTCCATCGTTGAGTGGTGAGTTGAATATTAAGTGATACCGTAAACTGGAGATGATGAAGTGTGTTTGGGAGTAACGTGCATAACGTGCGTGGCACGGATGTGAGATGGTAATTAAAACAAATGGGTGGGAGTGAAATGGTTTCGCTGTAAAGGGGGTCTTTGCATGGCTACCTGCTCAGTGGTGTAATTAATTCATTGATTCATTGATTCGTTGATTCATTGGTTTATTCTGCCATTTGTCGTTCTACTAGAGCTTCTGTTCCCATCTACCTTATTCATTAGTTGACATTTTGTTGAGGCAAAAAGCCCGCCAGGGGTTCATTATCAACGTTCCCGAAGACGTAGAGAGACAAAAAGAACTTCAGTAGCAACATCAATGGGGGTGCAATTAATTGACGTGTAATTTATCACAGGTTGTTACACAATAAAATGAGATAACCACACTACTTGCATCTCTCTGGCTTTGACATTTACTTGAACTTACTCTATTAGAAAATATGCACTTCATGGACATGTGGAACTCGGAGATGAAGAGAAAAATACAAGCCAAAATTGTGTGGAAATCGGATCACGTGACCTAATTAGCCTTTCGAATAGTTCCAACACCCATTTTCGCCAGTTGCGGCCATATCCTGGTGAAAATACGGCTTCCCGTCCGATCAGCCATAGTCAAGCACCAGAGAGCCCAGTTAGTATTGTAGTGGGAGACCATACGAGAATCCTGGGTGCTGCAATTCCTTTTTGCATGACCCGTCAGGTCTCTTTTTCTTACGGCTTCTCGCTTACAAGTTCTGTATTGTTGGTGTAGGTCTGGTTCACTATGGATGGATTCTTGAAGTGTCTTGGTCTAACCTTGAGCTGTGGTTTGAGGTTTGAGCTATTGTGACAGACTGATGGACCATTTAAAAGAGTAGATCAGACTGTTCATAACGAATATTACAACCAGTAACTCACTCTTTTACTATGACTTCTCATATTCTCACTCAAATACAGCAAAAAATCTCTGCTATCGACCTTGCTGAGTCACCAGGGGTTCTTTCTTGGGGTTTCAAGCGAGGTAAAGGGACTATGGTTATACATGTCTAAAGAGAAATCAGAGGAGAGGAAATCAATCAAGTCACAGCTACAGTTCAGTATACATTGTCATACAATTTCACGCAATTGGTTTGTATCTCTTCACCACATGTTCAACCTTCCTATACGAGCATCACCAACTCTGACATCTTTCTGCCAATAGTCTTATTCAACGCATCCACAACCTGTCATTCTACCCATCTACATCTCTTTAATATCAAATCATTGCTATCGTTCATTCAATACATTGCCTTCGCTGACGCTCACGCAATTCACAGCATCCTGCGCTGCTTACTCGTTCTTGAAGTTGGGCTCTCGCTTCTCGGCAAAAGCGGCCATTCCCTCCTTCTGGTCGTGGGTGCCGAACAGACCGTGGAATCGGACTCGCTCAAACTCGAGACCGGCTCGCAGACCCACCTCGGCAGACTGGTGCACCGACGCCTTGGCGGCCTGGACAGCCAGCTGGCCGTAGGAGGCGATCTGGGCGGCAGCCTTGACGGACTCGTCCACCAGCTGGGCGGGCTCGAACACCTTGACGGCCAGACCCCAGTCGGCGGCCTGCTGGGCAGAGAACATCTCGCCGGTGAGAATGTAGTGGTTGGCTCGGTAGAGGCCAATGGCTCGGGTGAGTCGCTGGGTTCCTCCAGCTCCGGGGATGACGCCGAGCTTGATCTCGGGCTGGCCAAACTTGGCCTTGGCGCCGGCGTAGATGATGTCGGCCATCATGGCGAGCTCGCAGCCTCCGCCGAGGGCAAAGCCGTTGACGGCGGCGATGATGGGCTTCTTGATGTTGGCCATGTTGCCCCACTCCTCGATGAAGTTCTCGCCGAGGACCGACGTCACGGTCTTGTCCTTCATCTCCTTGATGTCGGCGCCGGCGGCGAACGACTTCTCGGATCCGGTGAGGACAATGGCGCCAATGGAGGGATCAGCATCGGCGGCCTGCAGAGCCTCGTTCAGCTCCTTGATCAGAGGAGTGCACAGGGCGTTGAGGGCCTTGGGTCGGTTGAGGGTGACCAGGGCGACCTTGGGGACGGGGGTGGAGGTCAGAATGTGCTCGTAGTCCTTGCCGCCAAAGGCCTGGGCCGGGGCAGACACGGAGAAGGGGGCGGTCTGCATTCTGAGGGCAGCGGGAGTGTGGGAGACTACGGTGGGGACTCGGGTGTGGAAACCGATCTGGGCAGCTCGTCGAGTGGCAGCGGAGGACATGGCTCGGACGCCAAGTCGAGAGGAAGAGGATCGGATGGTTCGGAGCATCTGTGTTAGAATAGCCACTGAGAGGCTGCGGTTGTGGGGAAGTGGGGTACTCGGCCGTGGCTGCGTGTACCTGTGCAGCTAGAGCCTGAAGAAGGGGCTTTGGGGGGCTTTGGGAGGGTTTCGATACCTTCTGCACAAGCTCGCCGGCCAATTGATGCCTTGCGAGACAGGTTAACCCCACAAGTCACAAGCTGTTCTGTTCTAAGACATTGGCGCTAAAGCGCTACTAACGCCATGGCGATGATGTGGGGAAACGGCTGAGGTGTGCCTGAGTGAACATTGTTTGTTTGTGTCGCCCATTGCGAGCCTCAATTGACCATGACTCGTATACTCACTGTTACTGTCGGGTTGTGTTCTCGTGCTGAAGAGGTGGAAGCAAAAGACCGGAACGTTTATATATAGGCTTCGCACTTATAGGCTTGGGTTCACTCTCTCTCTCTCCACACTCTGTTATAGAGACGGACTACATAAGCTTCTCCTTCCACTGCCGAGCTTGGTCCGAGGTTTCGGAAGAGGAGCGGGGAGGTTGGGGGCAAGCAGGTGTTTAAGTATTTGCGGGGGTCTGGTCACGTGACAAAATAGAGACGCAAAAGTGGCATTGGGGGCTCGAAAAAAACGTCTCTAATTGACCGGTTCACCGGCCGCTCGTTGCCACCAATCTCTGATTGAGTTTGCCTGACCTGAAGACAGACTAAAAAACTAAGCTTTGCGAGTGCCAACATGGAGAGCAGTGGTTGGAGGAGAGTGATTATGTAACCGTTGGACATGGTTAGTAGGCAGGCTGAAGAGCACCATGTAGCTGTTGAAGTAGTTTTAGCCGCCGTGGCGTCTAAATAGAAGCCAGAATTGTCGTCAGACCACTCCGAAACTGGCAGTATCTTCACACCGTCCTCATTGCTATCAATACTCCTCCACTCAGGTTCACCGCAAGAGGGGTATCTGCACTGAGCGTGGACTTGTCTTATATGTTTGTTGGGCTGAGGAAGAGGGTCTGGGAGAGTGGGTCCTGAGAGAGTGGCGAGGATGTATCATACTTGTAAGGATACTGTACCCGTGCAGTGGCTTTGTAATAAACATTTGAACGGTTCTGTCCTGCTGTGAGTTATAATATGATGGTCAGGTGTCTGAAGAAGAATACTTGAAAGTCCCAACAAATGTACTTGAAGAAGCATCATTGAAGGTGGTCAGGGCAGAACAGAACACTTCAACTCCACGAAATAGCTGAGAATCTGCCTAAAATCCGTGGCTTTCGTCTACTCCGTACTTGCACCTAACCCGTCTGTGGCAAAGTATTCACCTCGTCACACATCTTTTTTTGTTATACATTATCGATGGAAACCAACCCCTTATTCTAAAACAGGCAGTGAAACAAGACGTGATACACACATCAGGCAAGTGGAAAAGCGCTGTATCCACTGTAGCACTGTAGCACTGTATGTGACAAGTCTGCGTCGGTAGCACTGTAAACGACGGTATTATTGCCCTCGTCTGCCAGGTCTGCCAGGTCTCCCAGGACTCGTCTTGTTTTCATGTCTCGCCAAGCAGGTGACATGTCCCTAAATGACAATGGCAGTCACGTTTGAAAGAACCAAATATTCGTTACATGTATTGCAATAATAGCCCACCGTTGACGCCACCCAGTGTGGTCTAGTGACTAGCTGGCGACTAGAAGAACACTTGCAGGGGTAAAAGAAACGAGTTTTTGTACTTGCTCTGGACGACCAACATCTACAAGTACTCGTACTGTAGCTATAAGATAACCGTCTACCTTCTTTCCACGATCTTATATCTCTCCACTCACCATTCTTTATCTCTCCACATTGACGACGCAGCTCCAAACTCTGTGAGACTCTAAGGTCAGGGACCCGGCAGATTGGAGGCATACATGATAGTTGTAGGGCTTGTCCAGACTTGGCGGCCACACTGGGCGTCGGGGTAGTCATGTGCCAGAATGGCTATGGGGCGTTTAGAGGCTCTCGACGACGTTTGATCTTATGACATTTTCGTATGTACTCCAACTTGGGGCAATAAGGTAAGGGGATCGACTAACGTTGTCGTCCCGTTTCTCTTGTCTCTGTACGCTTCCGTCACTCCACGACCTCAAAAGTAATTAAACCTAACGCGTGTTGAGAGTGGAGAGGTGAGCTGGGAACCATCTAGTGTGGGTGTAGCATGAGTAGGGGAGCTAATGGACCCGGGCCGAGACATCTGACAGATCCAGAAACCGCTCTTCGTTCATTCAGTGTTTTTTTTGTACGTATCTGTTTTCTGTGTACTTGTATTTGTTTTATCCCATTTATGACACTTTTTCATTTTTCACAGCCCTTGTCAACCTTGCATAGATAATATCTGCCGGGTTTGGTGGTCGCTTGGAAAAAAGACAAATTAGTCGTCCATGCTCCCTGCTACTCGCTTGTCTGGCGTCCAAAGCGCGTATTTCGCAGCAGCCGCTACCGTAGCATCAGGTGACCGGCGCCGGGCCATCGAACGGGCTCCAACAGCTGTCATCCACAGCTCCTGTCACTTTCCCCCCGACCATCAACTGCTTGCCACCGACGTCTCAGCCGATATTAAACCGGGCCACTGATTATTTTATTCGCAAGCTGACAGAAGGTCCCACTGCCTCGACGGGCTGTATAACTGACAGGACGGATCAGATCCAGCAGTCTTCCTGATACACCAACCCAGGTTATTATCGTCGGCCAAGGTGGTTATAACCACGAGCATTGCCAGTGCGAACATTCGACAAGAACAGACGATATCAAACACCTCAGACAATAACTCGACATTCTCAGACGTCGACTTCCACTCGACCTCCAGTATCCTGATCTGATCTCAGATTGGTTGTATACGAAGGCAGAAGAGACTTGCTGTACTACGGAGTACTGTCAAACATCTTCAAGACTCATTGCGAACTTTTGAACCCATTCGTGGAACCAGTTCAGTGAAATCAATTCACAAGTTCGACCTTCAGTGAACTTGTTAGGTACTTCGAAACCAACTCACTTCGTTCGTTGGTTTCGTTCATGGTCAACTTCACCTTCAAAGCTCCCTCCGGGGAAGCTTACGAAAACATCTCCCCCGAGGTTCGCAAACAATACGAGAACGCCGCTCCCGCAAAACGTTCTCCAGGCATCAGTTATCGTGTCCACGATCCTGACCTCTCTCACCATTCGCATGTGCATTCTTCCCATCTTCCCCCCTCTCCTCCTGGCCCAGTCTACGGCTACGGACCTCAGGGAATGCCTCAGTCCATACCCCAGCCCCCTGGTCCGTACACTCAGGCCCAATACTCGCCTCAAATGGCCGTTCCCAGGTCGTTTATAGGGTCTCCAAGCGTCAAGCAGATGCAGGCGTACTCGCAACTGTCTCCTACTCAGATGCCTCCCAGTGAACAGGGATACTTTGCTCATCCTCCTCCCCAGGACTACCAGCCGGTTCAGATGCTGTCAACAGTCGAAGGAGGAGCTCCCCTGAGACGAAGAGACTCGACCAAGAGTTCCAAGAGTGCAAAATCGGCGAAATCGGCGAAATCGGCGAAATCCACGCGATCCAAACCTGATCCTCCTCGCCGTGCTTCTACCACTCCTTCGCTCAGAACAGGCTCGTTATCGCAGGCAGATATCGAACTGTACGAAAGTCCGGCTGTGGGAAAGCTCATTTCTGTGCTGGAAGAAAGCGTGGCATTAAAGAAGGCCGAGAAGCAAGCACGACAGAGCCAGAAAAGCCGCTCTTCACGCTCAACCTCGGTCTACTCGGCGCCAACCACCGTCTCTTCAGCCCCGTCTTCTTCCGAGTCTGCTGAAAATGCCAGAGAAAGGTACGAGGCTGAGTTTCTGAGACGAGTCGAGCAAAAGGTCAAGCTTCGCAACCAAAAGGTCAAACAGGCGGCTCTCCTCGGTGAAAGAGGCATCAAACTCGTTCCTCCAAAGAAACCCGAGACAGAGTCGCCCAAACCTGCTGGCTGGCAAGGATACCTGCCTTGGTGGTCCAAAAAGGCAGAAGAAGCCCCTGCTCTATCTCCAGTGGAAACAGCAGCGCCCATCGAGTCTCTGGCTGCCCAGTACTACCAAGACTTGTTTCAGATGATGCGAGATCACGATGTTCCTGCGGTAGTAGGAGACTGCATTGTCAAGGGATACGAAGAGGCGATGAAGATTGAAAAGGGAATCAAGGACGAGACAATCAGACAGCAAAAGGCGAAAGAAGAGGCCGAAAGGAAAGCCGCAGCGCCTATTCTTGCTCCTGTGGCAAACACACCGGCCTTTCTCACCGTCATCTTCCACAACATTGAAGAGGAGAAGGACTTTGGATACAAGATCCCCGTGGACAGTATCAAGACCTTCAAGGAGTTCAAGGCTTTGTTGGTGCTCACGTTCCCCAGCAAGGCCAAACACTGGCAAAAGGAGTGTTTCCAGGTCTTTGACGAAACTAACAACTACTTCATCATGGGACAGTTCTGGGACAAGCTTATTAAGCGAGATACGATTCTAGCCCTCACTCTGACTCCTCTACCTCCGGAGAAGGAAAAGGAACCAAAGGATAAGAAATCCGAAGCTGCCGCTGCTGCGCCTGCCAAGAAAAAGGAACCGTCCAAGTTCTCCAAGGCCATCATGGCGGACTTTGACAAGAAAAAGTTCAACGAGAACACCACCAAGATGTTCAAGAAGCTTGTGGAGGCCAGCACCAGACCCGTCTGATGGATTATTTAAATTAATGTATGAATGAACCAACGAACGTAGTGAGTTGGTTTCGAGAAATAGTAGATACAACATACAAGTACAAGTAACACATTCAAAGGACATACACAACATCTATATCTCACCAGAGGCAGATTTCTTTACGTTGACTGGTCACCTTCTCTACTTACGGTATACCTTCTTGTGGACTAATTTCCATTCTACCTCTACTCTCTTCTCATAATAGTCATACTCATATTAGATGGGGAGTTACCCACCTTGCTATATACACTAAGCCTAAGCCTGAGGGGGAGTAATCTCCTTGAGCTTCTTGTAGACCACGGGGAGATCGGTCTGCAGGGTGGTCTGGATCTTGGACGCCACCAGGAACACCAGGTTCTGCACCAGCTCCTCCTCGCTTCGGGCGTACTCGGCGTTTTTCTTGAACATCTTCATGGCCTCGTCGTGCTTGCCGGCAGACAGGTACAGCTGGGCCAGGGTGCCGATGGCCACCTCGGATCGGTCGTCGATGACCAGGGCCTGCTTGCAGAGGTCCACCGAGGTCTCAAAGTCCTTCTGGGTCTGGAAGACAACCAGGGCCTTGGAGACCAGGGGCAGAACGCTCATGGAGGTGGGGTTCTGCTCCTTCTCCAGCGCAATGGCCTTGTCGAGGTATCGCAGGGCCTCGGAGTACTTTTGGGTGGACAGCAGGGCCTCGGCGTAGTAGTTCCACAGATCGGCGTTCTTGGGGAACTTCTTGGCGCCCTCCTCGAAGATCTCGAAGCACGCGTCGACCAGGTGCCGGGTCTCGATGGGGTTGGACTGGCCCACTCGCTCGCCCTTCTTGAGGTGCGAGTTGGCCTTGAAGATGAGCGACGGAGTGAAGGTGTCGTCCAGCTCCAGCGACTTGTTGTAGCACTCGATGGCCTTGTCGAACTCCTCGGACAGGAAGTACAGCTGGCCCTGGTGGTGGTAGCAGTCGGGGTCCTCGGCGTTGAGGGCGATGGCCAGCTCAATGTCCTTCTGGGAAGCTTCCTTGTCTCCGGTGTCCAGGTGGATGGAAGATCGGGTGATGTAGGCCTGCACGGTGGCAGACAGCTGCAGCGACAGGTCAATGTCGGCCTTGGCCTCGGTGATCTTGTTCATCAGGAAGTTGAAGATGGCTCGGTACTCGAGAGCGAGGGCCTTGAGGGTGGGGAACAGGTTCTGCAGCTCGGTGCCGGCAATGGCCTTGTCCAGGTGCTCCAGGGCCTTTGTGTACGAGTCGTAGGTGCCCTTCTCGATCAGATCGAGAGCGAGAACCAGCTCCTGCTCGGCCTCGTGGTCCGTGTCCTTCTTGAGGTCCTTGGGGGTCTTTCGGGGTCGGAAAGAGCCGAGGTACGTCTTGACAAACTGCTGGGAGGGCAGCACCTTGGGTCGGTCGACGTACTCCTCCTGGGCGACCTGGGCGGCGTTGAGCCGCATGAGTCGGTCGACCTTGTCGTTCATGGAGGTGTCTCCAAAGTTCTCCAGAACGCAGGAGGCGGTGATGTCGACAGCGGCGTCGTAGTAGTTTTCGAGCTTCTCCTGGGCGGTTCCTCGTCGTCGGAAGCACTTGAAGTAGTCGGGCCGCAGCTTGATGGCGGCGGTTGTGTCGTCCACGACCTTCTGGTAGTCCTCCAGCGCAAAGTAGCAGGCGGATCGGTTGGAGTAGAAGATGGGGTCAATGTAGCAGTCCAGGGCCTTGGAGTAGAGCTCGGCGGCCTTGGAGTGCTCCTTCTTGGCGTACAGGGCGTTTCCGGCGGCCTTGAAAGAGTTGGCCAGCTCCTTTCGCTCGGCCTCAGACAGCTCCTTGACCTTGTCCCAGTCCTGGACATCGGGGTACTGGGGCTCGGATCGGGTCAGAGGAATGCCAGCAATGGACTTTTCGGGCAGATCTGCCTTCTTGGTGGCCGACGAGGACTCGTCAGACGCCTCCTTCTTGGCCTTCTTGGCCTTCTTCTTCTTCTTGTTCTTGGAAGACGAGGCAGAAGAGTCCTTCTTGGGACTCATTTGCTGCTGCGAAACGACATAGAAGGATCCGGCGGTGGCAACTGCCGCAATGGCAGAGGCCAGCAGAATGGTTTTTCGGTTGTCGGAGGCCCACGAGACCAGACGGTTCCAGCTGCTTTCACTCATGTTGGATGTATACGGTGAGAGAGACGTTGTGTGTTGCTAAAGAGAGCTTTCTGGTGGTACGCAAGGCAAAAAGGTCTAAAAGTTGTACTGGTCTTGAAACTCTGTTTGGGCTAAAATTGAAAGATGGAAAACTTTAGAATGTGGTAGATGGATGGCATAGGGTGGTGGTTCCCGCGTGGGGACTAACGTGGTAGTTGTTTTAATCAACTCCCCACGTCGTTCCGATCAAAATGCACTTTTCAGAATCCGTTTTGGACGCCCACAAGACCCTCAGGACTAGTGCTCTTTTGCCGTCACATGACCAATCACTATACAAGCTATTAGCGAGTCTAAGTCAAATGATCCGGACGTCATAGTGCGTATACGGGGCGGGTGGCTACAAGTAATTGTATGAGTATGTACGTAGTGGCAACAAGTAACAAAGGTCACTGGTTTTCTACGCCATTGTATTTGCTTACGTAATACACCAACAGTCTTGTCAATTTTTTGTCAACTCAAGGTGGTCAAGCTGCACCTAGAGAAGTTCTAGCCAATGAGCGATTTGCCTTAGTGACGGAGAAATTACGAGCTAGACTGACAGGTCGTTGTGGGCGGTCTTGTGACGTCACGTGACCGATGAGAGACCGACGAGAGACTATTTCTACTTGTGCTTGTACAAAACCTCCTCTTGCTCTTCTTTCTGCCCTACTTTCGGCTAACCGGAATATGGGGTATCTCCATGCACTGTCATCTGTACCTCTGGGGTTACTGTACCGGTGGGAGATGAGGCAGGATATGGTGATTTGTGATTGGTCAATTGGTGCGGACAATGGGGCAATGGATTTGGCGGTGTCAATTGAGCAGCTGGAATATCTTGGTATTTCTCTCAGCACCGTCGTTCACTCACAATATATTACTCTTATCTCAATTGTATACGGTTTGAGGTTAACCCCGTAAAAGGTGGATGAGATAGACAGCACGGTGTAAAACGGGCTACAATCATGGGGCAGGCTTGAGAAGTATATCAATCGACTCGGGTAGCCGCCAGGATCTCAGCAATATCTTTGAAATCGCCCCATCTCGGCTACACCGGCCAGTAAACGGACATGTCAAATGCCATACCTGTGAGGACAGCTACGCGTCACCAAAAGATGATGCTGTAATCTGATTACGCTAACGGCTGCCCCCAGAAGCCATGTCCCGATTCTGATCACGTCAACGGCCACTAAATCCTTGTTTAGACCCCTATTCTGTCACCGGACTATGATATCTTCTGGAGAAGGTTAGCAACTGCGGGCACGTTAAACTCTGAAAATTCACATGGAACTCTGGGGAACCGAAAGCTAGAAGAATGTAGATGGACGTCATAGACGAGTGCCGAGGCATAGAAGGGGGGCTATGAAGCGAAGATGCGTTTCTGTGGGGTAGTCACAGCGATATCGACCCTTCAAATTGCCAGCAGTCCAGTGCTTTCCTCTCGTTCCGGACCTTTCCCCCTCTCCGAAATAACCCGATTCAACGTCTTAAAAGGCCGCTTGTTGAGCTCGGAGAGGTGTCGGGCTTTGTATCTTTGCACTCTCCGAAACCTCCGGATGGCTCGCTGCAGCCGGCTCAAACGCGGGGTATCGGCATCCCCCAGATATATCGTCCAATGCCTGGAATGCCACGCTCTTATTGCCTACCACTCGGTTTACCCCATAGTCAGGATTTATGTTTTGGCTTTCGGTCTGGAGAAAGGGCCGTACTAATTTTCATGTGGGGACCGCGGCAGTAGTGGTGGTGGAAATCAAGCTAGCTGGCCGAATTCGCCAGGGAAAACGCACAGCGTGCATATTTTCGTCACGTGATTTCATTTCACACAGCCCCCCATTTCTCCACTGACCCCCCAAGGACCTCCCCCAATCCCGACCCCAAGCTCGGAGATAGCATGTCGGGTTGATGTGAAATACGTTATTTACGCTTCTTGTTTATGGATGCATGACGTGGAGTAGAAGGACCTGAGCGGTCGAGGAAAACAAGGTAGAGCGGGGAGATGACGAGTGAAATTTGAAAAATTAAAAAAGAAATTTTGAAAAAGAAACGCCGCTTTTCCACAACACGTCCTTTTTGCCGCAATTTCTTGCCCCGTTGCCTCCCCACCGACACAAATCCGAACCCTAATCCTAACCTCGGCTCCCCACACGTGCTACGGACGCACAAACACTATAAGAAGGACCGTGCGTCCTTTGACTGTACCACGTTAAACGTGAACATGCTCAGATCCGTCCGACTCATGTCCAACGCTCGACTCACGTCCACCCGCGCCTTCACCATGTCTGCCACCCGTTCCAACGCTCTCCCCGAGGGCTACGTTGAGGACAAGTCCAAGGGCCCCATGCTCCGATACCAGGAGTCTCTGCCCAAGCTGCCCGTCCCCACCCTCGAGGAGACTGCTGCCAAGTACCTCAAGTCCGTGCGACCCGTGGCTTCCCAGCAGGAGTTTGAGGCCACCGAGAAGGCCGTCCGGGAGTTTGTTGCTCCCGGAGGAGCCGGCCAGGAGCTGCAGAAGCGACTGGAGGCCCGAGCCGCCGACCCCAAGGTCAAGAACTGGATCTACGAGTGGTGGAACGACGCCGCCTACCTCACCTACCGGGAGCCCGTGGTCCCCTACGTGTCGTACTTTTACTCGCACAAGGACGATCCTCGACGAAAGACCCCCGCCAAGCGAGCTGCTGCCATTGCCACTGCCACTCTGACCTTCAAGGCCGAGGTTGACGCCGGCACCCTGGAGCCCGACTACATGAAGAAGCTGCCCATTTGCATGGACTCTCTGCAGTACATGTTCAACTGCACTCGAATTGCCGCTCGACCCGCCGACTACCCCAAGAAGTGGGCCGCCAAGGACCACCCTTACTTCATCGCCATGCGAAACAACCGGTTCTACAAGGTGTACCACGAGGTTGACGGCAAGACCCTGACCACCGCCGAGCTCGAGCAGCAGCTGCAGAAGGTCATTGACACCGCTGACGCCGCCGGCAAGGCCCCCGCTGTCGGAGCCTTCACCTCCGAGAACCGAGACGTGTGGACCGACTACCGAGAGGTTCTGCTCAAGAACGGCAACGAGGCTGCTCTCACCGCCGTCGAGGCCTCCTCTTTCCTCATCTGCCTCGACAAGGCCGCCCCCGTGACCAACGAGGAGCGAGCCCACGCCTACTGGCACGGAGACGGCCAGAACCGATGGTACGACAAGCCTCTGCAGTTCATTGTCAACGACAATGCCACCTCCGGCTTCATGGGCGAGCACTCCATGATGGACGGTACCCCCACCCACCGACTCAACGACTACGTGTGCGACGTCATGTTCAACGACAAGGTCGAGTTCTCCTCTGCCAACCGAGGCGGTCTGTCTGCCCCCGAGGAGGTCAAGTTCAACCTCAACTCTGAGATCGAGGCCGGCATCAAGAAGTCCGAGGCCGACTTTGCCGACGTGATCGGCAAGCACGAGCTCGCCGTGTTCCAGTACCACGGCTACGGCAAGAACCTGATCAAGAAGTTCAAGGCCTCCCCCGACGCCTTCATGCAGATGATCATCCAGCTGGCCTACTACAAAATGTTTGGCGTCAACAAGCCCACCTACGAGTCTGCCGCCGTGCGACGATTCCAGCAGGGCCGAACCGAGACCTGCCGATCCGTCTCCGACGAGGCCGTGGCCTTCTGCAAGGCCTTCACCTCGGACACCGCTACTAACGCCGAGAAGATTGCCGCTGCTCGAGCCGCCTTCAACGCCCACGTCAAGTACATTGGCGACGCCTCTGCCGGCAAGGGAGTGGACCGACACCTGTTTGGTCTCAAGAAGTGTCTCAAGGAGGGCGAGAAGGTGCCCCAGATTTTCCAGGACAAGATGTACGGCTACTCGTGCAACTGGTACCTGTCGACCTCGCAGCTGTCGTCCGACTACTTCAACGGCTACGGCTGGTCCCAGGTCATTGACGACGGTTTCGGTCTCGCCTACATGATCAACTCCAACTCGCTGCAGGTCAACTGTGTGTCCAAGAAGCTGGGCTCCGAGAAGATGCGATACTTCCTGACCGAGGCTGCCGAGGACATGAAGATTGCCTTCGAGACCGAGCTGGCCGAGCCCAAGGCTAAGCTGTAAGGAACATGTAAGATGTAAAATGAAAATGATGATGTTATGACAAGAGTGATTCGGCCATTTGAGTGCGTAGAACCATTTGAGTGCGTAGCACGAGAATGGTTTGACAGTGAGAATGAGCAAGAGTGTGGTTGTAGAATGGAAGTACGGAGTACTTGTACTTGTACATACTTGTACGAGTACAAGTATGACGATTAGACACACTTCTAAACCCAACACGGGCTAATTGTACTGGTACTTGTACTGTAGAGACTCCTTTGACGTAAACTTGTTAAACTTGCAGCTGGTGGGTTAACTGAGCGTATCATCTACTTGGATGGCTGTGCATTACTTAGACCTCTATCAGAAGACAATAGGTAGCACGAGGTGTCATTGAGACTTTGAAAGCAGTAGACCAAATGACAGTAACCACTCTACTTGTAGTTGATCACGTCTATAACCTCTACTGGGAACAGGACTTGTAAAAACTACTGGTAAGACGTCCTCTCATATCTCAACCGATAAGAGCAGATCCTACTCATTAGGTCACCGAGGCTGAACCCCTGAGTACCAACCGTCTAACAATGGCTTGGATTATATGGACTATGAGTCGAAAGAGATAACCACGGGAAGTTCATCTTGACTCTTATTCCTGTTGGTCATGATTGAGAAGGCTCATATAGAACATATTGCACAACAGGAAAGCTAGAGAAGGACCAGTCTCTGGCTATCATTTGTTGAATGAGGCTTGCAGAGCGGTTATAGGTGCAGATAAATAGGTGTACATTGATCCTGGTGTTCTAAAAGCCAGTACTACGACTAGGTCCTTTCTCCATACTATCTGAATAGGAAGGCAGCTTCCGACTACAGGTACTTGTACTGAGAACAAGAGAAATGACCATACTTGTACAAGTTGCTAGACATCAAGATGAACACATCAATGGATTCATCTTGGAGGTCTCATACCTACTGTTCAACTTCACATGCTGTTCACATGTTGATGCCACACCATCAAACCATTTGCAATACATTAAGTACATTCTCATGATGTACCCGTCTACCATCTATATCTATCTATGCGAGCCCCTTGATGTAGGTGTCGACTCCGTTATTGAAGAGATCGTTATCAATGGGGTTCTGGGCGGAAAACTCCTGGGGAGAAAGAGCGTTTTTGATCACGTACTCGACAAAGAGGTTGACGTAAATGTCATGGAGAGCGTCTCTCAGACTGGGTCGTGACGGGTCGGTCAGCAGCACCATTTTCAGGTTAGTGGGGGTCTCAAAGTAATGCAGCTTGTACTTGTTGGTTTTGAACGAGACGAACGAGTCCGAGCCGTTTTCTCCGGCCCATTTGGTGGCCATGTTTCTGAGCGAAAAAACAGCTCCAAAGATGAGCTTTGCGTCATCTTCTCGGTTGCGTTTTGCCACGGGGTGGATGGATGTGTTGACTGACGGAATGCCCTCGATTCGAGACGCCCGTCGAGAAGACGAGCCTACGCTTCCCTGGGCGGATCCAAAGCTGTGGTTGGACGAGATGCTGGGGTTGTGCGAGTGGTGGGCGTTGGCAGGGCCGTACGTCGGTTGTTCACTCCATTCCTTGGAGTATATGCATTCACCTGGGTTAGAAATGGAGGAATGGAGGGGGGAGAAATAGTAAGGGAGGTCATTTAACTGGAAACAGAAAAACAAGAAAAAAGAGGCCATCCACTTAAGGGAGAGGGTCGTTTAACTGGAAACAAAATGTCATCCACGTAAGGACTAATGGAGTGGTAAGGGATCTTGTAATCTGGAGATTTGGAGAAACAAAAGTCATCCACTCAGCGAGGGCCATCTGAGCCTCAAAAAACCATTCAATCTGAGTCAAGAAACCATGCAATCTGAGACCTAGGAGTGACCATCTTCTGTACTCCATCAACCCCATCTTGTACTCACTGTGTCTATCGAAAATCCAAAAGGAGTAGATCATGGTCGTAATCGTTGTGCAGTCGGGTGTATCGCTTTGTAATCACTCTGTGGCGTCTATGCTGTATGTGAGTTTGTCGCTTTTGTCGCTTTGTCTCCGTCGTCGAGTTCGATGTATCGTCTAGGTGTCGTTTTTAGAGTGCTGCAGTTATCACCACTCCCATCAACCATGACACTAATAATCCAGAGGTTTAAAGTTGCAACGCGTCGCGATCAATATTTGGACTCCACTACAAATACAACAAACATCTAAAAACACCAGTTCTGACAGTTCGCTACCGCATTTCTCGCCATGGCCACAGAACTGGAACAGCTGGAACAGGCCATAACACGGGCGCTGCAGGATATCGACAGAAACATCACACGGTGCAACAGGGCTGTGGAACATGGCATCCTTCCAGCGCTGGAACAATACAACCGAGGCAGTGGAAGAGTGTGGGATAAAGGAGGGCATTTCTGGATGGATTTTCTGGAAAAGGCCGCGTGTGTGAAATTCACCACCCACGACGAAGACATTGAAGAGGCGCATACCGTTGAAGACCCTTCAATGACTGAAAAGGTGCCCCTAAAGCAGGATTCCTACGAAACTGAGGCTTCCATGCTGTCAAAGATCACAGATATGGACAACAGTGTGGTGGAAATCGCTCCAGAGAATGCCAAAACTTACGACAACCTCCTGTCTGAACTCGATAGTGAGAGTTTGGACGTCTCCATGGACCGAAGTACTCCCGAGGTCAATAACGACAAAATCACCCCTCATAGACGTTCAGTCACTTCTACTCCGAGAAAAGACCGTCTTGCATCGTCGGGAAAACGCTCAAAGATCCCGAGACCGGATTACAGTCTGGAAAAGACGCCAGAACGAGGCACAGACCAGCCTGCTTACTTGAAACACGCTCTGGAAAGTGCCTCCAAGAAGTACGATCATGAACTGGCGAGAGCGGCTAAACGAGGCAATTATGGATCGTCAGATAACGAGGAGGCAGGCCCTTCTACGGGGAAAACAGCATTCAACTTCAAGCCGTCTTTCATCACGAAATCAGCCTATGCATCTACTGAAGGCAACCAAGCAGGCAGTAAAAGTGCTTCAAAGACCACCCCGTCTTCTGCTCAGCCGTGGTACATGAACGTGGATCTGGACGACTCGTTTGATCTCCCTTCTCCACCAAAACTGACGTCCATGAACTGGAAACCAGCGGGTCCTTCTTCCAATACCAGACACCATACCAGATCCAAGTCTGACAATCCTCCCACAGAAACACGGTCAGTGTTGCGTCAGAGGATCAACGACAAGGAGTATCACGTGGACATGAGTCCTGCCAAGAGCAAAACCGTTCATTCGACCGTCACCAAGTCGTCGGGCTCTTACTCTCCTTTTCATCCAAAGAAAATGGACGCTGCTTCTACTCCAGCACGAACAAAGCTGTTTACGCCTCAAAAACCGTCAGCTGCTCAACGTTATAAACTGGACAACTTCAGTGACGACGATTCAGATATGCTCAGTCCTCCACAATTGACCACACACGTCATTCAATGGGACAGCCAACAACACCACAATACTAACAAAACCTCTACTGCTGCTTCAGAAGCCAACCCTCCCTCTGCTTCTCGCGAACGGTCGCCGGAGAGATCGGCTCGAAAAGACAAAGAACGGGCAGTTTCTCCGCCTCTTCCTGCTGATTTCGACTACAAGTCAGGCCATACGCCGTTTGCAAAGACCCCTCTGGCTCTCAGAATGGACAGAGAGAGACTGCAGCAGCGAACGGAGAACCTGGTTGGCTTCGGAAGTCCTAATAAAGACATTTTTGGGACTTCTTCCAAGAGTGTTCCTCCGTCAGCCAAGTACGACATGTTGTCGTTCAATGACTCTGGAGAGTCGTTCCAGCCTCCAGATCTCTCGCCTCCAGTGACCATCAAGTTTGATACGTCGAGGCTGCAGTTTACTCCTGCAAAGGATAGCGCCAGAAGAGTTGTTACTAGCGCTCTGAGAGAAGCTGGAGGAGAACTGGATAGCGATGATTCCATGGGGAGTTTTTAAGGGGGATTCAGGACTGAAGATGAAGATACATAATTAATGATACATAATTAATGATACGAGATGATGCGAGTATTCGTAGTTGGAAGAATGTGGTTGTGGGGAAATCGTTAGGTGTGGGGTATATTGCTCAGATCAAAGTACGAGTACCTGTAGGACGGTGGCAATAATACAAGAAACGGAGAAGTCGTTTATCTAATCTACTAACGTCATTTGTTCTATTACAGTAATCTGATCAGTTCAGTCACCTAATTACAAGTACAGCTCTCACTACACACTCTCAATAATACACGTTAATATATACAGGTCTGGGTTACCAAAGGAAACCGCTCTTCTTGTCCTTTCGTCGCTGTTCGAGCTGTGTTAGAAAAATCAACGACACAAAATTCCCCTTTTTGCCACCAATTCTCTCATACTCACCCACATCTTCTTGCAGTCTCGGTAGATCTGAAAGTACTCTTCGCACATGGCCTTCTTGTAGTTGTTTCGCTCGAGACAGTTGAGCGACATCTTGGACGCCTCGGCGCAGGGGTCGTAGTACTGCGAGTCGGCCTTGGCCAGAAACTGCACCCGGTTCGACATGGCGGTCGGGTCATCGGGTCCGTACTTGAGTTTTCCGTCCTTGCCCTCCTTGGTGAAGTCCACGTCGTACTTCTGCCGCAGCTGCTCCATGCTCATGGGCGTGCCGTCCTCGTTCTTGAGGAACTTGGGCTTGTACTCTCCGGAATTGCTTTTGTCTGACATTGCGAAACACCGGGGTATGGAAGCGTTGATTGATAGTCTCCTGGTGGACAAGGGTTTGGTATGGAGGCAACGAAACCCAGAGATGCAGCTGGCATGCAAGCTTTGAAATTTCCAATATGAAATTTAAACCGGAAAACAAAATATTTGATCTGAAACGCAACGTCGGATAAATTTGCTTGACATGTCCACCAACTGCCGACGATGCGACGGGCCTACGGCGATCAAAACGCGCCAGGCAAACTTTTGCGAAAACTGCTTCATCACGTTTATCCAACAGAAGCAGAGAAAGGCCATGGAAGGGTGTAAAGTGCTGTTTGAACGTCCAGGATGTGTGCTGCCCCCTGCTGTCAACATTTTGGTGCCCATCTCCTTTGGTCAGTCGTCCCTGGCTCTCTTGGATATGGCTCATTCACAGCTGGAAGAACAGGCCAAGACGTATGAGAACGCAGCTGGGTTCACGCTGAATGCCGTCTTCATTGACTGTTCCGAGGCCGACAAACTGGAAAAGGAGCCATCTGAGGCGATTTCCGAGCTCGAAAAACGTTTCCCTCTTGCCAAGTTCACTGTGATTCCCTTATCTAGTGCTTTTGAGGGAACCTCGTCTGTCACCCTAAAACATAACAGAGACTATACTTCTTATGTTACCAACATTTCCGAAGAGCCAACTTCTGTCAAAGACCTTCTTTCTTCTGTCGGTACCAAATCTGCTCGAGAAGATGTCCTCAACATCCTTCAACGCCATCTTATCGTCGAAGAAGCTAGACGACAAAACGAGACTCTCCCTACTACCGTCGCATGGGGTCATAATGCTACCCGTCTGGCTGAACTGACTCTCAGTCTGACCATCAAGGGCCGAGGAAATCGAATTCACGCTACTGTTCTCGAACACAAAGACCCCAAAACCTCCATTTCCGGTCTTCCAGAGATCCATCCTCTCAATGACGTGCTTTCCTACGAGATTCCATTCTACAACAAATTCAGAAACGTGTCTGATCTCGCAGTGGACTCTGTCACAAAGCCCTCCCAGGTGACCAAAAACCTCTCGATAGACCAGCTCATGCACCAGTACTTTGAAAACATCCAGACAAACTTCCCTTCCATTGCATCGACAGTTGTGCGAACAGCTGCCAAACTGGACGATCCTAATGCTGAAACGCAGGGTCTGACGCCTTGTCTCATCTGTTCTTCGCCGGTGGACTCGCACCAGTCCTTGAACTGGCTGACTAATATCACAGTCAACGAACCTGCTGCTCCTGAGAACGAAGAAGAGGAGGAACTGAGTAAGAAGGCCAAATCCGAGAAGGAAGCTGAGACTGAGAAGAGTAAGAACGACCGAGAATTACCCGTTCCTAACCTCTGTTATGGATGTATCATCACCATCAGAGATACTGAGAACTTTTCCTTCCCCAAAAGAGCTTCCAAGCAGGAGATTCTCGATGAGTTTACCCTGTAGATAGACGAAAGAGCATATACTAATTTATACATAGACGATGGACAAAAAGTAGAACAAATAACTATCAAGCTGGGTGTACCGGTACAGTACAAGTACTCTACAATTATATGATGTGACGAGTTCTCTTCGTCAGCACTACACCTACGCATATCCTCCTCTCCACCCATCTCTCCAATAATTAACATCATTCAGTTATATAAATACAAGGACCTGCCTATCTGCTTCACTTTCGCATTGCTATCCTTCCAATCTTCAGCTAGAACAACTCCTTGAAATGCTCAATCATAAACAAGGTGGAATCACTCTTGTGGTGCATGTCGGCGATTTCTCGCTCGCCCGAGGTGGCCCGGGCAAGAGTAGGTGCAAACACCATGGCCAGGTTCTTGTTGCTCATGAGGTTGGTCTCGGCATGCTGAGTCACCCTGTTCAAGTGAGTGCACAGCCGAGCCAGGCACAGCGAATGAGCCGCGGGGAGCTTGTGAAGCACATCCCGCATCTTGTCCACTCGCACCTTGTTATCCTGGTGCACCGAGGACACCTGGATGAAGGCGTCGTAGCACGAGGCAGAAATGAGCGGGTCCGGCAAGTATCGCAGATACTGTTTGAGCGCCGACGCCACGCCGTTGATATCGCCGCTCAGAATCTCCTCGTAGTTGGCCCGCTCGTCGTAGTGCTCGAACCGGGCCTCAATCTGCTCAATCTGCGTTCGGGCTCCGGACTTTCGGTAGATGCCCTCCTGCAGCATTCCTCGTCGCTCCACCTCCTCGATGCACTTGGTCACGATCGCAGGCACCTTGTTTCCTTCAATCTGACATCGTCGCGTGATGGACACCTTCAGAAGGGAGCCAGTGTCACCGTCAGGAGGCGAGCCTGCCGACCCCTGGGCGTTCTGAGCGATAGCAGCCTGGCTGGGGGCGTTGGAGCTGCTGTTGCCACTGCTACTGGCCTTGAACCAGCCGTTTCTGGTCTTGGTGGGCTTGCCTGAAGGGAACGAAATGTTCAGGCCAGTGTTCACAGACGCAGAATGAGGCAGTCCTCCGCCTTCATGCTGACCAGAGGACGAGGGAGACAGAGCGGAAGGCTCAAGGTTAGTAACGGCAGGATGTTCACCCGCGGAAGAGGCCATATGGGGCTGCTCAAACACCTTGGTGAATCCCTTGACCGCTCCCTTGGTAACGGCAGCCTTGGGTCGCTTCCAGAACCGTCGCGCAGTCTGTCTGTCTCGCTTGGTGTCCACCACCTGGCCAGCCTCGAGCACGGTCACTGTGGGCTCCTCGTGGTCATCCAGGTTCGTCACAGCAGGAGTATGGCCTCCAACGGGCAAGTGGCTGGCAGACGACGAGGCAGAGCCCGAAGTAACAGGAACACGCTCCACAGAGCTGCCAGGAGGACCGTTGGTGTACTCATCAGGCTGGTACGCCTGCACAATGAGATTGCCAATGTGGCTGAGTCCTCCTTCTTCTCGGGGGGCAGGGGCAGCTGAGGGGACAGGAGGAGTCGATCTGCTCGAGTCCTTCTTGAATCCAAACAGGTTGCCTCCAGCAGACTTGCTGGCGTTGTTGGTGTTCATCATGGCCGATCCATGGGTGGGGTGGTACTTGTCAATGAGATTGTTGGTGAGCTCATTGTTGAGATCCGTGAGCTGGGCGTTCTTGACGTTGAGAATCGTCATCTCCTCGCAGGCCTCCTTCTTTCGTCGAGAGAGGTCTTCCACCTCAACATTGAGAGCCTCCTTGGTCACCGACAGACTGGCAATCTCATCCTGAAGCTGGGTCTTGAGAATAGCCATTTGGGCGGTGAACTCCTCAATCATAGCCTGAGGATCATCATGACCCTTGGCCTCCTTGAGGGACTGCAGCTCTCGTCGTGCAACCTCACCCTGGGCATGCAGCACGGCAATGGTCTTTCGCTTCTCAGAGAGAGTGGAGTCGTCGTCTGCAGCAGTAGACACGGGCTGCGAAGGACCAGACTGAAGCTGTCGTTCAAGCTCGGCAATTCGCTTCTGAGCAGCAACAAGCTCGTTCCGCAGAGCTGTGGTCACTGAAGCCTCTTCAGACACACTAGGCCGTCTATCGGTGGTAGGAGCGTATCTGGGGGACTGGTGGGTGTCAGAAACACTTCTCTGGTGACCCAGAGAGGAGGTAGGCGAAGTGACAGTCTTTTGCAGAGGCGACTGGGGATGATGGCCCTGGTTGAACGACAGGGGGTTGGAAATCATGCCAGTCAGCTCCGAATCAAAGTCAATCGCCGAAGAGGCCTGCAGAATGGGGAGCGAAATGTCGGGAGTCTTGAGTCTGTCCTTGTTGCCTCCATTCGAGTCGGCCCTTCGATGCCAGGGAGAAGATCGCGAGGGAGTGACCATGGACTGGTTTCCAGGAGCAGCATTGGCAGCTGTTCGACCAGGAGTGCCGGGAGTGGCGTTTCCGACATTCTTGTGGAACACGGATCCTGCACGCGAGTGGGTACTCGACGAAGAGCCCAGTCTGTCTCGCTTCTGGGGAGTGTGGGGCACGGGCGAGTCGTAGTTGTTGTTAGCGTAGAGAGCAGCGTCGATTTCCTCGTCGTCGTCAAGCACAATCTGCTGCGACCGGTTGGCCGAGTTGGTGTGGGCGTCATGACGAGGAGACAGAGGAGAGAAGGGAGCCGCTCCGGCACCTCCAGCGTGTTTGGAAGGCTCGGGAGTGAGATTCTTGTTGACAGCGCTGTTTCCTGAGTCCATGGAGCTTCGGGGCTGTTCTCCCGAAGGCCGGGGAGACTGGCCTCGTCGATGGGACCGTTCAGGCACTTCTCCCTGGAACTGGGGCTGTCCAGGCATGAGGGTGCCGTGCAAAGCGTGCGATAGAGCTCGGTGACGCGATCTCTCTTCTTCTTCGGGCTGAGGAGCACCGGTCTGGCCACTCTGGGCGTTCTGGGCAGCCTTGGTGGGGGACACCTTGGGAGTGACTGTGATTCCCGAGTCTGTGGACCGAGTAGACAAGTTGGACTCGATCTCATCTCTCTGAGGAGAAGGAGAGGAAGCAGCCGAAGAAGAGACGGCCGAGTTGACTGCTGACACGGAAGAAGAGACGGTTTCCGAAGAAGTCTCTCGACTGGGCTCAGAAACAACCTCCTTGTCCTCCTCCTTGACCTCCTTGACCTCCTGGACCTCCTTGGGCTCCTCGGTCTGGCCCTTTGCATCATGTCCGATGCTGATGAAGCCCTCTGTTTCGCCCTCGTTATCGCCCTCGTGTTCTCCCTCTCCAGGACTCTGGTTCTCCTTGTCGCTCTCGGTGGGAGCCCGTGACTTTTGTGTATGCATGTCGTGTGAGTGTCTAGGGGGAGTGGAGACCGCCGACGACGAGTCAAGCAGAGGTTCGTGGGCCACGTGGGTTCGGCTGACGGCGTCCTCGAACTGCGGCGACTGGTCCTTATCTGATCCTCCGGAGGTGGGCGTCAAAAACGGCATGGTGGAGTTGGAAATCGCCGACAGCCGTTTTTCAGACTCCTCCAGGTCGCCCAGGCCGAGGGGAATCTCCTGGATGTACGACTGGCGTCGCATGGACTCGTGCGAAGTGGTATTCTTGAGATTGTGCAGGTTCTGCAGCGAGTCCTGGCGAGGCTTGGGGGGCGGTCTGCTCTCCTCTTTATGATTGTTAGGAGGCGTTTCCACCACGGGCGTGGAATCACGCGACACAGACACGGGAGGCGTCACGTCCTTGGGAGGCAACTGCGGCAGGTCTTTGTCTTTGAACGACGAGTTGTTTCTCTGTATGGACGGCCGGAACGAGTGTCTGTGGGACCTCAGCGACTCGTCGGTGCCTGTTCTGTGTAGTGGTGGAGCCGCGACTCCGTGGTCGGAATGCTTGGAGTCGACCGAGTCTCTGTGGCTGGTCTGGTTCATGAGCGCCTCTCGTTCGCGGGCCTCGCGTTCCCTGCGGGCGGCCTTTTGTTTGCGTTTTTTCGCCAGCAGGGCCTCGTGGCACGTCATACAAAAGATGCCCTGGGACGTGCGGGCGTAGCGCAGGTCTTCGATTTTCTTCTTGCAGTTGCGGCAGCAGAAGCACGAGGAGCAGAACGCCTGGTCGCCCGTGAGAATGGCGAGATCATCGATTTTTTTGCCGCAGCCGTAGCAGTGGTAGGAGCAATTGGCGCAGATCAGCGAGCCGTTGCCCAGCACCAGCAGGTTGGTGTCTCCGTCTAGCAGAGAGTCACACGACGAGCATCGGAAGCCTGGGTTAGTATTGGCGTTTGGAGGCGTTTGGAGTCGTTTGGTCTTTTCTTGTCATGACTTCTGTGGTGTAGTCACTCATACTCACATTCAACATGCCATCTGTTTCCTCCTAACTCGTAGGCTCGTCCTTCTTCCAGAATCTGTGTTAGCTAGGATACAGCGGCGGGGACCGTGTCGGGGAGACTCACCTTGGAACACTTTTTGCAGAAATGGACCTCGTTATCTTCGGGGTCCAGAGAGGACACGATGGACTCGGGTGAATCCATGGTCAAATGTGTCTACTTGTAGGAGAGATGCAAATAAGCCGGCTATAGTGTGTGTGCGTGTTCGCTGTTGGGGGGGTCGTGCGTTGTTGTCGCTGTCAAGGTCTGTGGCTGGCCGGCTCGTTTTTTTCTCAGCTTGTCGTGGTTGTAGCGTCACTGTCCGCGACTTGTTCTCAAGGACGCACACGTCGAATGTGCCTTTAGTGAGCAGGAGCCAAAGCGTAAAATGGTGTACTGTAGTCCCAAGGCTTAACTGTAAAATGTCAGAAGCCTAAGTGGAACCAATTGGAGAGAAGGCTAAAAAGACGCCTCTGTCTCAGAGCTCTTAGTCCCCTATCACTCTAGGCCTCAGGGGGGCGGGGAGAGGGGTTATTGGACGGCGTGTCTCTAGCTGAACGGCTGGCTACGAGCGTCTTACGCTGTTTTTTTTTGCCCTTTTCCCTTTTCCCCCTTGCCTAGGCTTCCTGGTTCGTTCCATCTCCCTTCTCATCAGCCTCTCAATATGCGCGCTCCACCTGCACTGGAAACAGAAAATAGACTGGACGCGTGCATAGCAATGTACAGCGGCTACTAAAGGTCTGCTACTTGTACCGGTGGTCATTGTTCGCCAGCAGACAAGAGATGAGGTGAAGAGGTGTGTGGTTCTTTTTTGGGATGAGAGTCGTCGTATTCGAGGTGGTACTTGTTCTACGTAGAGTCGCATCTCGGGCCGTAGTGTGCTCGTATTTGAGGCCGTGGCACTCTTGTGCTCGTACTGCCACGCCTAGTTTATGTTGATCCGTTCCTGGTATTCTCCAGCCGCTTGCCAGTCCATTTGACCGTCCCCTTCACACGCGTCGAATTTGGCCCAAAAAAACGATAAACTCGAGGATCAGCGCCTTACCCCTTTCCCCTTAATTCCACCGTGTAGACCCCTATTTGGAGTTTATTTGCATGTGGGGATGAGGGGTTGGAGTGTGAGTGATCCACGGTGATCAAGAGAATGGTCACTCAACACGAACTGCAATCCCGGGTCTTTCTGTTCTCAAATACGTTCATATTCCTCTCGTAGCCATACCCACCTTGTATAAAGTGCCACAGTGCTCCCAAAGTGAGAGGGCTTCAAAGGTTCCATCCCAAACGAGCAGCATCCCGATTTGACGTGAATCAAGTGAACGTCTGTGAGTGAGTTTCGAGTCTATGGAGACGAGAGCTGTATACAAGTACGAAGTACTTGTACAAGTATGTGCGATCGTACCGTACTCCTACTCGTCCTCCTCCTCCTCCTTGTATCATCTCACTCTTTCAACTGCTGCTATTTTAAGATGCGGATTATCGACGTCATAGATACAGACGTAAATACGAGCTTACAGTTAGCACAGCCAATTGAGGGTGGAGAGCGTGGAAAGCGGTCGACGAGTGGCCTGGAACGTCGCAAATGCTCTTTTCTCCCATTAGCTGGTTCTCTGACACCTGTCTATCTCTTTATCCCTTGTCTGACGTATAGGCATTGTGGGGAAGCCAATACTAGTATGAGTAAGTAGTTATTCGTACTATCCGTAGTTGATTGGTGTGCACGAGTACGATACTGTATTCGTACGAATACTCGTATCTCACACCTATCAAGCAATTGATATCGAACATGTCTTGCATTACCTTCTCAGTCTCCACGCACCCTCTAGCTCTTGGCTGTTTCATAGTGAGTCAAAAATAACTGCATCGATGGCACTCCTCCACTCCACAGCCCAACGTGTTTCATGATAAACAACTCTATGTCGATTGTTTACCAGCCACGTGAGCAGCCGCATTGTGGCGATTGACACTCGCTTCCGTGTCCACTGACAGATTTTTCAAATTCCATCTTGTCAATTTCGTGCCAACTTGCACCTCACGTCAGACTCCACTTTTACTCCACCTTTCTCCCTTGATCTTCTGTCACAACATGTCACTTCACCACTCTGCAACTAAGTTGAAGCACCCTGCTTGACTCTGTACAAAGACGTTGACTGTGAATGTCTCAGAGAATAAACGGAGAAAATATTGTGGTAAACACCCGTGCCAGGCTGCATAAGAACAACGTCATGGAGAAGAGTACGAACCACAAGCAGCCAATATCTCAACTTGGAAGGAGATACTTGTACAAGTACGTCTATTCGGGAGTCCTTTCTTCCAGAACCACAGCACAACTACGAGTCCATGAGTACATACAAAGAGCTAGGAAACAGGCTCCAGTGCGTACTAATCCACTTCTCCACTATTCAACGCACGGCACTCAGTGCTATTCGTAGACCCGCATGTATTCCACGGGCTAGATCGAAATCCCCACATTCCATCGCCAAGGTGCAAGTGACGTCATAGCAGGAATGGTCGGCAGTAGTCCGATTTCAATTCTGACACGTTAAATCGACTCGCAAACGTCACTTTACAATACAAAAGTGGTCTTTGATTTGTAATCCACCCATTTCTCACCAAGTTGTACACCCTCCAAATCTTCTCTTGTTCTTCGCCAAATTTCACTGATAACCCAACCCTAATCATGCATGAACATGCAGAAAATTCAGGCAGAGTAAAAAAAAATTGGAATACAAGGCACACCAACGCATTTTCATCAAACCCGCCAATTATGACCGAGCCTGGACTAAACCAGGACCCCAACAATGTCACATTGCCCCCGATTGGTGTACCAGACGAGACGCCAGCGCCCAAGCTGAGTGTCGAGGAGCCCTCTCTAGACAATGTTCAACTAGCTGCTGTGGAGGAACAGGATCAGGCACAAGTTGGTTCTGCTGCTGAAATGGCTCAAATTCCTCCAGTGGCTCCTGTTGACACTTCTGCCCCTTCTGCTCCCCTTCCTACAATGGAACCTGCGGTGACTGAAGCTGGAGCTGAAGCTGCCCAGGTGGATGTTCTGGCAGTTGCCGCGAATGATCAGACTACAAAGACTGAGCCCGAAGTGTACGACTTTGGACGTCCTCAGGATGAGATCCGAACCATGGCCAATGGAGAAACCATGGCTGTGACTTATGCTGATCTCGGTGGTCCTAGTGAGGAGGTCAAGGAGGAGCCTGCTGTGAAGACAGCTACTGACGGAGAGACTATTGAAGAGACGTCAGCAGATTTGGGAGGTGCTGACAACTCGGTTAAGACGGCTACTGACGGTGAAACAATTGCAGAGTCCTCGGCTGATCTAGGAGGACCAGCTGAAGTTGAACCTGCTCAGGTCAAGACCGCTACCGATGGAGAGACTATTGCTGAGACCAGTGCCGATCTTGGAGGACCTGAGACTTCCGACGTTAAGACTGCAACTGACGGAGAAACCATTGCCACTTCTTCTGCTGATATGGGTGGTCCTGAGTCTACCACTGTTGAGCCAGCTACTGTAGACAAGGCGACTGATGGAGAGACTATTGTTAAGACAGAGGCTGATCTTGGAGGACCAGATGTGGATATGGCTGATGCCAGTGAGGTCAAAAAGGCTACCGACGGTGAGACTATTGCAGAGACCAGTGCTGATTTGGGTGGAAACAAGACAGAGGCTGATACCACAGTTAAGACGGAAGACACAACTGAGGCTGAGGTCAAGACCGAGGAAAAGCCAGGAGACATCGTTATGGACTCCGGTGACGCCATTGATCGAGCTTTGGCGGAAGAAGCAGCCGATTCTTCTTCTTCTGATGATGATTCCTCGTCTTCTGATGATTCCTCCGACTCAGACTCCGAATCAGATGGAGACCCTGAAGAGACGAATGTTGTTGGAGAAGAAGAGGAGGAGTCCACGGGACCTCTCAAGACCGCCAACGAGCAGATTGACGAGCCCATTCCTCAACTTCCCGAAGGCTTCACAATCTCTGAAAAGACTGCAATTGAGCATGTGGGAACTCTCCAGTCGGTGACTAACAGAACTGCAGTCATCAAGGCCACTGTTTCTGGCGAGTTCCGAGTTCTTGGAGACGACACTGTCTTTTGTTTCGAGGACAAGACGGTGCTTGGAGTCTTGTTTGAGACTTTTGGACTGGTGAAGATGCCCTTCTACTCGGTCAGAGTGAATACTGACGAAGAGGCTGCTGCATTGAAGGAAAAGGTCGGTTCTCCCGTTTACTATGTTGCTGGACACGCCAATTTTCTGTACACTGACCGAATCAAGAGCATGAAGGGCTCTGATGCTTCCAACAACTACGATGAGGAAGTTCCCGAAGAAGAGCAGGAGTTTTCCGACGATCAGGCCGAAATGGAAGTCAAGGCAGCTCGAAAGAAGAAGAAGAAGGCCAAGAAGAGAGCTGACGCCGGAGAGGGAGAAGAGGCTCCCAAGGAGGTCAAACGGCAGAGAAATGATAGATACAAGGAGAGGCAGGACAGAGGAAGAGACAGAGACAGAGACTACAGTCACAGAGACGGAAGAGACGGAAGAGACGGAAGAGACGGAAGAGATTACAACAACCGCTACCAAGGTGGCATGTATCCGCCCATGCCCAACATGCCTAACATGCCCATGCCCTTCCCTGGTATGAGTATGCCTCCTATGCCTCCCATGCCTCCTATGCCTCCTATGCCTGGTATGCCCATGATGCCTCCGGGAATGCCGTTCATGGCTCCCGATCAGATGCTCCAGATGCAACAGCACTTTGCGCAGATGCAGCAGCAGCAGCAGCAGCAGGCCCAGCAGCACGGCATGTCTCAGCAGCAGTTGCAACAGTGGCAGCTTCAGCAGCTTCAGATGCAGCAGACAGCCATGTTTCCCCCAAACTCGAGCAACAGCGCGGAGGGAGATAAGGGCCAAGACAATGAGCATGATAGACGCAACCCCCGGCCCTACAACTAGATATTTAAGGATTGACGTAATTGGATAAAATAGAACTTGGTGGTGTGCCTATAAGATCTGTACAAGTAGGCGAGAGTGAGCTGAGCTATAGTAACAGATGTGGTAAACTAATCGACGCTAGCACTTCATCTTAACACTCATTCCAGCTAGAACATTAGCCCTACTCTAGCACTCACCCTAGTTTCAAGTGGCTCCTTCTCGGAGCCGTGCATCGAAACATTCTTAGTAATCATACCAAGCCAAAACGGATCCTTATCGTATGTACGGATACCTCACAATGACATAATATTCCACCGGCACTACTGACACAATCACGTCATAATAAGCGAGCTGTCAGTCTCCAAAAACAGAGTCCACCCCTGGTCCAGGTTCCGGAACACCTGTACAGGCCTACCGCGAAAATGTGGACTAGCCCAACTAATGCGGAGCTAGCGCCCATTTTTTGGGCACACGAAACTAGCGAAGAAGTAGTCTTTTGATTAGGGTAGAGTGGCGCCGGTATGTGGGATATTGGCGTTCTTTTGGTGCAAGGAATGTGTGTAGATGCGGTTTACGAGACCATCAAGTATGGACCTACGAGTACTTGTAAACATGATACAAGTACTAGTACAAGTACACTATAAAACACCACAAGTACAAGGACAAGTACTGTACAAGTACACGGTCTAGAACTCGTAAATTGCAATTTGTCCGCATTCGGCAGCCGTTGAAACGGCTTTGTGTGGAGACTGGATTTTGCACCTCATTTCATCCCAGAGTCCAATGTCACATCCGCTTATGGCGTTTATATTGGATGGGTATGCAAGGTCCCATGTTCAACAGAAAGTGGAGAAAAGCAGAAGCGATGAGAAGCGAGAAAAAGAGATGTTGTCATTGTGTCCGAGAGTGGGCGACACGTCTGAATCTTTGCTCATCTCAGTCTGACTCTTGAGGTCAATCCGTACAAGTACTTGTAAGTTCACAACTGTGAACGGAGATGCTGGGCCAGATAAATTTGGAAGAGTATCGAAAGTGGTATCAAAATGATGGTGTGAGTACGCTGAATACAGCCATTTTATCCAATGTAGTCTATCTCTTCTACGTCTCGAGTTGTACGTCATCACAAATTAAGGTGAGGTAATTTCCGAGAATTAAAAAAATAATTTTGAAATGAAAGAAGTGCAAAGGGTGTTTTATTGACTCAAAGCTGTTGGGGAATAATCCAAAAGTCTTCATACTACATCCCGACTTCGCCCTGCTTTTATATTCTAATATCGAGTGAGAAAAACCACGACGTTGTTTTCAACAAAAACCTTAACAAACTATATAAGTACGGGTAATTACAGTAATAGGGATGAAGGAAGTATCCGTATAAGCACCGTAAGATCATACCCCACAAGAACTATTTACTGACAAAGAGCCAACATCTGTAATATATACATATTCTTCCATAACCTGCTATATTGGTACGGTAAGACATGCCTTTCTCTACTGGTACACCATTCACCATCATGCAATATAGATATATACAACCTCCTTACTTTGTCTTGGCTACCACTTCCAAGGCACTCTCAAGAGCCTCCTTGGGGAACCCAGCAGCCTGAGCAATTTGGATTCCATGCGAGTCCTGGCTGATTCCAGGAATGATCTTTCTCGTGAACTGGACTCCCTCAAGAGTCAGAGAATACAGACTGTGGGCTGTTCTCTGGAACGGGTCCACGTTGAGCACGTTTTTGCTTGAATAGTTCTCCTTTTCCAGAACTTCAGACATGTAGTATGCGATTCCAGATCCGTCATAGTCCTGGGGAAAAAGAGAAGTGATTTCCTGCGCGAAATGGGTCGCAAAAAGAACCCTAGCCTGTGAGTATCTGTACAAGTAGTCCAGAGTCGCGTAAGCAACAGCAATACCGTCTCTGAAAGACGTACCTCTTCCCACTTCGTCCAGAACAACCATAGATCTGGGTCCTGCTTGTCTGAGAATGACTGAGGTTTCAATCATCTCCACCATGAAAGACGACTTGTTTCTGAAGAGATCATCAGCCACTCCAGCTCGCACAAACAGTCGATCAACCAGCCCAATCTGGGCGCTTTTAGCAGGCACAAACGAGCCCATTTGAGCCATGAGGACGATGATGGCATTCTGACGCAGAAAAGTCGACTTTCCACCCATATTGGGGCCACTCACGACCCACACATGTTTATCTTCGGGGTCCAATTTGCACGTGTTTGACACAAACTGGGTTCCTCCAGATCGAAGAGAATGTTGAACGGTCAAATGGCGTCCTTCAACGATCTCCGTTGGTCCAGATTCGACAATTGTCGGTCTCACCATGTTAAACTCGCCCGCGAGACTAGCCAGTGAGATGACGGTGTCGAGATATGCCAGGGAGTCGCCCACAGCTCTGATATCCTGGTGTTTGTTTTTCATTTTCTCAACCAGTTCGTCGAGAATCAGTTTTGCCTCCTGTTTGATATTCACATGCACTTCGTCCATTCTTTGGGCGAGTTTGACCCAGCCAGGGTGTACGAAAGAGCACAGAGACTTTCGTTTGGTCACTTCGCAGCCCATAAACTCGTCGGGCATGTTACTGGGACGTCCTGAAATGGACACGATGGGTCCCATGACGTTCACCTTGATCTCAATTTTTCTCCGCGACGATTTGAACTTGGGGAACAGTTTGGCCATCTCGTCGGCGATTTCTTCCTGAAGCTCGTTTTTCTTGGTATGCAGTCTGTCAAGAGACCTGCACAGTTTGCTCATCTTAGGAGACGCGTCAGGTTTGATTTCACACTCCAGCGGACCAAACGAGAAGCCAGACGAGCTTCCTTCGTCAGTAGTTTCAGCCTCAGCCTCGGCCAAGGCAGACATTGTGTTGATGTCTCGTCTTTCAATGGTAGCGTAGATGGACTCGACTAGATCATGGGGCACCTGCTTGAGAACTTCAATTTGCTCGATTAGCGAGTCTGGGAGATCAGACATGCCCTCGGTCTCCAGTCGATGGCGCATCTCGTTGACGATCAAACAACTGTCTGCAAACTCCAGCAGCTGATACGGCTCGCCTCTGTTGATGGCAAACATGTTTGCAATACGCATGATGTCCTTGATTTGGGCCATTTGAGCAGACAGGGACAAGGCGAGAGGGTTGCGTTTCTTGAAGATCTCCACCGAATCCAGTCGTCGTTCAATTTGCGCCTTGTCATTCAGAGGAGCAGACAGCCACTCTGTCAAACACCGCGTTCCAGCGTCAGTTCTCGTGTTATTGAGAGTAGACAGCAGGGTGCCCTTGGTTCGGGCGTCTCTCATTGTTTTGAACAGCTCCAGAGCCTCGATACTTCGCGAATCAATCTTCATAATGTGTTCTGTAGACAGCTCGACAGAAGGAGGGTCAAAAGTCAAGGTTCCAAGCGGGAAATGCGACTTGGAGTACCCCAGAGCCATAGCCAGAGCCTTGAGAGGATAGCTGTCAATCTGACTAAGAGTATCTGAAATATACGCCTTTGGAACTCTGAAAAACGGCTCAAACTCGAAATCACTGGTACTGGTGGCTGGTTGAGAGTAAGACAGAGGAGCTGAACGCAGTTCCACGAGCTCGGGGTAAAAGTCGCCGTTTTCCAGCTCAAATGCCTGCATTCGCTTCTCCATGACAATCTCCTGGGGCTTGATACGGGCTATATCAGATGCAAGATTGCCCAAAGTGGATCTGGACACTGAACACGATCCTAGCGAGACATCGAGCCAGCAAATGCCCACGGGAGTCTCTGCTATCTCACGTGACTCGTCACGATGTCGAACCGACTCGGGAGCGATCCAGATACTCATCAGGTAGTTGTATCTGTTTGTGGGCATGAAATCCTCGTCAATCAGAGTTCCAGGGGTATAAATACGGGTCACGGGTCTGGAAAACTGCAGATGGTTGGGGGTATCGTCCTGCTCCACCTGCTCGCAAACCACAACTTTTTGCTGGTACGTTTCTACCAGAATCTTGACATACTTGGCCAGCTGAGTAAGAGGGAAACCAGTCATACTCGTCAGCTTGCCCTTGTTATACGTCTTTTTGCCGACCTTCAGATGAAGCTCCGAGCCCCATGTGTCCGCATGGGAGCCGTAAAACTCGTAAAACGAGCCCACCTGTGTCAAAACAACACTGTCGGGATACTGATCCATGGTTCTGAACACTCCTGAAACCACATCTGTAGGACCCACGTCCTTGAGACCGCGTGAGGGGGGTAAAGGAGCCGCGCTCTCTTCACCCACGGCAACTGATCCGAGATCGGACATCTCTATCGTCTCCGACGACGTCTGAAACTTTTTCCGAGAAGCTTTGCCCGTCTTGAAGGCAACAATCTCGGCACTCGTGGGCCAGGCCATGTGAGGCGAGTAATTTTCCTGCGCAAGGCTCCGGGTCACGTGTAAGTCACGTGACAGCCCGCGCATCCGGCCCAGGACCCTCTGAGTGGCCCTTTTCATCGTGGTGTGCTGGTGAGAATGACAAGTTGACTAAGTTAGTTAAGCGTTGGTGAGTAGGTTGGAGTGGACATTTGGGGCTGTGATTACGTAATACAAGGGGTGGATAGAAGCGACGGAGAGTGTGGATAGGAAGGTGTCAGATAAAGGCCAGTTAGTGTAATAACAGTAATTACAGTAGTAATTGTCTCTTAAACAAATGGGGCTATAGACTGTTAGACTATGGAGGTGTTTGGCAGAATGTGAATAATTACTGAGAATATCAGGTAATTTCAGCTTTTAAACAAATATACAGTCTGAAACCAAAGTACTGTACTTGTAGGTAGGTACTTGTAGTATATCATTTCAAAGTATTTTTGATATCTAATCATTATTGACAGTGTTGGAAGGATGTCATATCTTGACAGTATTAGGCATACGTCATGACACTTAAAACAATGTCTAAGGAGAGGGCATTACTATTCAGTACGGATACATACGATGCCTAAGAGAAGTGCCACTCTTTTTGTGCATCTTCAATTACTGAATTCTTTCAGTGTAAACCTATATACAAGTCTGTCTACTCCTTCTTCTCCTCATCTTCCGTCTTCTTTCCCTTCTTCGCCTCCTTGGCCTTGTCGGCCTCCTCTTTGGCGATAATGCTGATAATCTCGGAGAATCCGGGGTTCTCGGGATCGTCCTTTTCCTCCTCCTTCTTCATCTCAATCTTTTTGGGCGCCTCCTTGGCCAGCTCGTCAATCTTTTCCAGCTCTCTCTCCGCAGCGTCCACAAGATCGTCAAATCCACACCCTCGGGCTCGTGTTCTTGCCTCTCTGAGCAGGTCCTTGGCCTCGTCAAACTCGCCCTTCTTCATAGCCACAGCACCTACTCCATAGGTGCACATGGCCTGGGCTTCTTCGACCTCCTTGGTTCGTCGCACATCCGGTGGAAGAGAAGGAATGACGCCCAGAACACGCTTGTAGAGCAGCTCAGAACGGGCCAACGACACCGTTCCAGGGTTAGGGGGCAGTTTGGCAGCCTCTTTCTTGTCGGCTCGGCTGGCCACGGCCTCCAGGTACTCTGAGTTGAAGAAAAAGACCGAGGCCACGTTCGCCTGGGCCAACAGAAGCTCGCCAATGCCACATCCCGACGCCAGCATCATCTGGTACGTCATTTGTTTGCCACGATACGTTTCTCGAGGCAGGTTTCCCGCAATTGTGCAGAGAGAGATTCGATCTCGGGCAGCAATCAATTCGTCTCTAAAAGGCATCCAGGCGTCGAAATTGCCGGCCATTCGCAGCTGACGGGCCTGCACGTGAGCCTGGGCAAGCAGATTGCCGAATTCCCGGTCAGTGGGCGCAGAAATCATCTTCTCAGTGTCTAGAATAGCGGCAGCCTGGGGACATCGTCTAACGACCTCTTCCTGAGCCACCAGAACCATATAATTGAGCAATTCGACATTGTCCAGGTAATCTTTGCCGTTGAGCACGAGCCGCAGAGCCACTCGTAGACCTCGCTGGATCAAATGGGGCCGGTTGACAGAGCCCACCTTGTTGTGCTGGAAAGCGTCAAAGTACGCCGCCAAAATCTCCTTGTAGATGTCATCGGCGGCGTCCGGGTAGTTGAGCCGCATGTACAGATCCGCCAGTTTCAGCTGCATGCCTGTGTACTCGTCGCTCAAGGGAGACACGCCCTGGGCCTCGGTTTCCTTCATGGCTTTGATCAGGTACTTGATGGCTTCCTGGGGATTTTGGCCGCCAAAGCTGCTGCTCTCGGCCATCAGAGCTTCGCGCAGAGGCTCGGAAATCTCGGGTTTCAGAACCTCGGGGATCATATAGTACAGACCTGCAGTGACAGCAATCAAGAGAAGGAGAACAGCTCGAAGACGGGCCTTGGTGTGCGATTTGGCCGGCGGAAAGTGTCCGGAGGGAGGCGGAGGCGCCTGGCCGGGCTGGAAGAACGATTTCGGGCCAGCAGCAGAGGGTATGGGTTCAGGAGGAATGTCTCCTTTCTGGAAATGTGTAGTGGGTGGCACTGAGTAGTTTCGTGCGAGTGGCGTGGGGAATGAGGGAAATGCAGGTTTGAGGGGGTGTCGTAGCGACGACGGACGCACACGGCCCACCTGGGCAACTCGCGATAGTCGTAGCATTGCGTGGAGTGAGAAGAAGTGCAATGTCTGGTCACAGTAAATTACAGGAACTTAGTTGAAGTTGGCGATGTTCCTGAGATAAAGTTTGGTGAATGTGAGAAGAAGAGGAAGCGGCGTTTTTGAGCAAATTTTGTGTGGGTCCAAGGGGAGACGGTTATATGAGAGGATTGAGAGAGCGTGGGTCGTTGTGGTCAGCAATTTTCGTTACTGTGGCAACTTTTGTGCTCTTGGCAGAAGGGATGTTGTAGGTTCAGACTTAAGGCGGAAGCTTTAGTTGAAGAGTAGTTGAAGGAAAAAGTCACCTAGGGGTTAGTTTAAGGGGTTCCAGGGGAGTTAGAAATATGGGAAAGGTTCCAAAATGCTGCTACAGTCTGGGGAAATTGATTCAGGGCTTAAAAACTACACCTTGTCTATCTCGTTAGTCAGATATACAGACTCTTTGGGGCTATATCAACATGGCATTACTTAGACTTCTTACCGACAAAAGCCTTAGAGGTCATTCTTCACAAATATCAATAATGTATACTACACTAAAATGATTCCATCTGTCCCCCTACTGGTCCATTATGACTCACAAATTCTCACATCATCTATATACTAATTGCCACAGTTGCCACTAATCTCTCGTTATATAAATCTCCTGGGTAATCTCCTGTTCTGTCACACATCAATGCTGGGATCAACTCTCACAACGACCTTACCTGTCACGCGACCTGCCTCCACCTTCTCCATGGCCTGCCGCGCGTTTCGGATATCAAACATGGTATCAATCACAGGTCTGATCTTGCCATCTTCCACCCATCCCTTGATGTCAGCGAGATCCTGGCCCGAGGGACGGCCTGAAAAGGCATAGTAGTTCACTCCATACAAGCGTCTCACCCAGTAGGCAGTTGCGTTCACCACCCTGAGCATTTTCGCCAACCAGAAGGGAACCCTGTAGTTGAAAGTGTCGTGAATGGCTTCAGGAGAAGGAACACCTCTGAGAGCAACAACAGAGCCTCCTCGTTTAGTGATGGCAGCATGAACGAACGGCTGGTTGGACACGTCAAAGCTGAAATCCACATTCTTCACCACAGCTCGGAAATTCACCTTGGTATAGTCAATGACCACATCAGCTCCTAGATCTCGCAGCAGCTGAGCATTGGACTCTGTGGCGGTGGTGATCACGTGGCACTCATACACGTGTTTGGCCAGCTGGATCGCAAAAGTGCCCACTCCTCCAGCTCCCCTGGAAATGAAGATAGTCTGGCCCTTTTGCAGTCCTCCTAGTTTGAAGGCCTGAACCACAGCCAAACCAACCAGAGGGAAGCTAGCAGCGTCGGAAAGAGACACATTTGAGGGTGCTAGAGACACGTAATCAGCTTTGACGCTCACGTATTCCGCGAGAGTGCCCTGGGGACCTACAGGAATGCGACTGTAGACCCTGTCTCCTGCGGCGAAAGCTCCTGCTTCAGGACCCGCCTCTTCCACCACGCCTGCCACGTCGTATCCAAACACATGGGGGTGTTTGTCAGACACGAGGAAACGCAGGTAGCCGCGGTTTCGAATGCCGTCAATGGGGTTCAGCGAGGCAGCTGCCACTTTGATGAGAACATGGTCTTCTTCGAGCAGTGCTGTTTTGGGAAGGAGGTCGTCGGAGTACTCGATTTTGTCAGGGCCTCCGTACCCGGTGGTAAAAGCTGCTTTCATCATTGTATGTGGAAGTAGTGGTTGTGGCTGGAAGTAGTAGTTGTGACTGGTATCAGATGTAGTGGTATCAATAGATGAGGTAGCTGTATATGTGGTATCTCAGAAACCGGTGAAGTTCTGTATCTTTAGTGGCTTTGGTATCTCTTGGTGTGATATCCCTGCAACTGCTATTCAGCTATTGATCTCAAGGGTGTCGAGTGATGAAGAAGAGAGAGAGAGAGAAGTTACTCAAAAATCTCTGTTACTTATACCATACTTCATACCCTTAAATCTGTTAAGGTAGACTATCAAATAAGGATGTAAACAATAGAGGCATAAAGAGAGGTCTAGAGAACCAACATCTACAAGTACAACCAACCGTTACATTTTTGTTATACTTATCCCATTTACTATTTGTGCTCTGACTATCCTTCAACGGCCAACTCTATCGCCCTCGAATCTGCGCTAAATCGGAAACACGTGTATCTCGCTGTGAAACCGCGCCACAGAGTTGAGACCTGTACCGTTGGATTTGCGAGGTCGGGGGGAGAAGAATAATACCAAATAGAACCGGGTACGTGTCGTAGGCACCTCACAGACCCTTATCTTCGTCTACCACCCCAACAATACCACCATGCAGTGCTAGTTCTTGGCCTACTGCACTTGTCCAAACAACGACTCTGGGACAACGGGAAACGACCCCGGTCCGGACAAGAGGCGCGCCGCACAACGGTTTTGTGGCAAACCGGGCCCCGAGATACCACGCTGACTTGCACGTTCTTCCGAGCCTTGTGGCGGCCTTCGCGGCTCTTTCTCGGCTGCATGGAGAACGCATGCTCATTGCATCTTTCCCAACAGAAGAGGAGGAAGGTGAGAGCGAGGAAAAGATGACGATTAGTGTGGGAAAAACGGCTCAAGAGTTGGATAGAGACGGTAGCAGGTTAGGGGACGTATTTTCATCGGATTTGGCCTCTTTTTCCCGCTCTCCAAGCTCCCCACCCCTGGTCTTGTCACATGCTACGGGATAGACTCGGGTAAAAAGTTTTAACAGAGTTCAATCAGGTCCCCGCGATAACGAGTTTAGAGAACGTGAAGTGAGTCTTGAGACAAGTGAGAGAAGACAGGAGTGTGTAATTAGAAGTCTACAAGTAGCTCAGCGCAGTAACCACGGTTGCCACGTAACCATGGTTGCCAAATACCAGCCAAATACCGACCCCAACCTCGTCTGTTTGTCAACAGCAACTATCTCTCACTTCTTACTAATCTCCGTATTCTAGAACGCCACTTTCCCAACAAATGAAATTGTTTGAAATGAACATGGATATGAAAACAACCAAACAACATGGCATTGATAGGATGAAGGTACAAGTAGGGAGTGGTACAAGTACGAGTACTTGGTACTTGTGTAGCCTAAATACGTGTTTATGACCCCCCTCTGCTCTGTCTCAGCCACGACTACGTTCTCTTCATCTCTAGGCTCCGTTTACGAGCCAAATAAAAACTTGTCTTGTCACGCTGCCACAAGGTTCAGAACGACATCTCCGAACGCTAACTTTGAAATTTTAACCAGGTTGTTGAGATGTCAGAGTGGTGAAAGAAGCACGAGTACGGAGTACTCGTAGAGTATCCGTACAAGTAGTATGCTGACACTCACGTGACGTCACGTGACAACTCAGACAAAACCTGCAGTTGCACTTGTGGCTCTAACCACGTACTTTTAACGTCTGCCATTTTACTCCCCCCACACATGTATCACACCCCGGGTGGTTCCGTCGCAGGCCTTGGCCAATCCGCACATGCGCATTATGCGAGGAGAACGAGATGGCCCGAGGGCGGTATTCGTCTGTGCTGTATTCGCACACGTCGCCATAGCAACCGGTTTTCTTCGTCACGTGATGCTCGCTGAGATGAACATCTGGTTCTCATATCATACAAGTGCTCTCAAAGAACATAAAGAACATAGAGCTACTTGTATACAATAAATAGAGCCAGCTGTTAAACTCTGGACCCAGTCATCACCTCACTTCTGAAAAAAAGCTTTAATCAAATAAACTCCACTTCACAGATTGAAATATATACCCTGTGGTCGGCTCTCACTCTTTTTTTTTTTTCCATCTTCCAACTTCACACCCAAGATGGACTCGACCACCCAGACCAACACCGGCACCGGCAAGGTGAACGTGCAGCCCGCCACGGCCTTCATCAAGCCCATTGAGAAGGTCAGCGAGCCCGTGTACGACACGTTTGGCAACGAGTTCACCCCCCCGGACTACTCCATCAAGGACATTCTGGACGCCATCCCCCAGGAGTGCTACAAGCGGTCGTACGTCAAGAGCTACTCGTACGTGGCCCGCGACTGCTTCTTCATCGGCCTCTTCGCCTACATGGCCTACGCCTACCTGCCTCTTATTCCCTCGGCTGGCGGACGAGCCGTGGCCTGGGCTCTGTACTCCATTGTGCAGGGCCTGTTTGGCACCGGTCTGTGGGTGCTGGCCCACGAGTGCGGCCACTCGGCCTTCTCGGACTCCAACGCCGTCAACAACGTGACCGGCTGGGTGCTGCACTCGTCCATGCTGGTCCCCTACTACGCCTGGAAGCTGACCCACTCCATGCACCACAAGTCCACCGGCCACCTCACCCGAGACATGGTGTTTGTGCCCAAGGACCGAAAGGAGTTTATGGAGAACCGAGGCGCCCACGACTGGTCCGAGCTCGCTGAGGACGCTCCTCTCATGACCCTCTACGGCCTCATCACCCAGCAGGTGTTTGGCTGGCCCCTGTACCTGCTGTCCAACGTGACCGGCCAGAAGTACCCCAAGCTCAACAAGTGGGCCGTCAACCACTTCAACCCCAACGCCCCCCTGTTCGAGAAGAAGGACTGGTTCAACATCTGGATCTCCAACGTCGGCATCGGCATCACCATGAGCATCATCGCCTACTCCATCAACCGATGGGGCCTGGCTTCCGTCACTCTGTACTACCTCATTCCCTACCTGTGGGTCAACCACTGGCTCGTGGCCATCACCTACCTGCAGCACACCGACCCCACTCTGCCTCACTACCACGCTGACCAGTGGAACTTCACCCGAGGAGCTGCTGCCACCATTGACCGAGAGTTTGGCTTCATCGGCTCCTTCTGCTTCCACGACATCATCGAGACCCACGTGCTGCACCACTACGTCTCCCGAATCCCCTTCTACAACGCCCGAATCGCCACCGAGAAGATCAAGAAGGTCATGGGCAAGCACTACCGACACGACGACACCAACTTCATCAAGTCGCTGTACACGGTTGCTCGAACCTGCCAGTTTGTCGAGGGCAAGGAGGGCATCCAGATGTTCAGAAACGTTAACGGAGTGGGTGTCGCTCCGGACGGTCTGCCTTCGAAAAAGTAGATAGAAATGTTATTTGATTGTGTTGTAAAGGAGCGTCTAGAGAGTAGGCGCGAAGCGTCTACGGACCTATAGTCTGTGAGCTGCTTGCAGCGAGCAGACGAGAATGTCACTACAGAGACATATCTGTGAGTTGCAGCGAGCAGACGGGAATGTCACTACAGAGACATATCTGTGAGCTGCAGCGAGCAACTACAGAGACATCAGTCTGTGAGCTGTTTCCAAGAGCAGCTTCTGAGAGCAGCTTCCTAGAGCTGCTTGTCTGAGCTGTTTCAGCAAGCAGAATACTAACCATAGATTCGTCTCTACGGCTTATACTAACCAATTACAGAAACAGCTCTCAGATGACGACCCGGATGTCTGAAAACTGCAGCGATCAGAAGGGCTACAAATCGAGGTCTTCACTGAATCTTTCAGCTTTTGGTCAGTGTGAAGAATAGCAGGTTCATTCAGACTGACAGTGGTAAATATTTGGTAGCAAGAACTGCTGAGCTCCTTCGTCTGTATGTTACAGCTTTAGATGACAGTTAGGACACTAGTTGGATGTTCTATTGAGACTTCTTGTAGATTACTTGAGTACACTATACTCGTATTCTAATCGAGGGATAGTGACAGGCACTTCTGACAGTACCGGTAGGGATATGACAAGATAACTTGAACAGTGCAACTCGACTCAGAATGATGTCCATGACTTCAAAACAGCACTTACTTGTACTGGGCTTATTTACTATCATCTCCTAACATCAGTTTAAACATTAACAAACTCTCACCGTTCTACTTACATCTTAAACCATTCTCTCCTTCTCCACCACCTCACAATTTCCTCGAATATTCTCTGATTTTCCATAAATCGATCGAAATTCACATAAACCGATCGAAATTCAATCGCCTATAAACGTTGACAAAACGTACCGGTGTCTGAGACATGATCAGAAGAGACCGAAGAATGGCGTAATTAGCTCACCGTTGGGGTGACCGAGGATCGTGTGTGTCTACATTCCTTGACAAGCACTTATAACAAGAACACACCGTTTGTTGCCGCATTACGTAATCACTGCACTCTCCTGTATACCCCTTAATTTCACATTCACCGCGCTCGGCTCATGCATCCTCTTTTCCTTTTTTTCCTTTTTTTTCCTTCCCTTTGGGGCACTGTCGATCTTCTCTTACCGAGGTTAGACACGAAAGAGGTTAGAGTGTTTATCGTGCGGGAGAGAAGCAGAAGCGAGACTGGAAGAATGGTGGCGAATGAGAGTGTGGATGGAGTCACGTGCGGGTGGTTATGTAAGCGATTACAGGAGCAACTGCAGAAGGAGTAAAGGGTCTGATATGGTAAGTATAGCTCAATAAAAGCTTTAGCACTTGTTCAACTATTTGTTAACCGTATTACAAGAGCATTACAGGAGCACTACAAGAGCATCAACAAGAACACTACAAGATCAGCTAGAACCACAGAAATAGCAGATGAAAGCCCAGGAACTCGCTAGACTGCTCTAGAGATTAAACAGGTGCTATAATTGCACTCTGGAGCTTCATTTAAAGTCTCACTATCAATATGATCCTTCTACCTACTATACTTATACAAGTAGGTACAGTACCTCGATGATTGGTAACTACACCAGACAGAGAGATGGATCATCAAGCACTCCTGGATCTAATCGGTACCCTTTTAGACCACATTGTGTCTATCAACTCTTCTGCTCCACACAGACTACAGCCAAGACCTTCCACGTTATCCATGCACTCGTCTGTCAACGGTACATTAGCGAGATGCCAACTACAAGCCTGTTTACTTTCGTGGTGCCTTCTCTATTGTCTATAAGTTACAAAGCCACCTACCAGTGCGTCTATACTCAGCCTGGTCTTTAGTGTATCATTTGTGGTTGTGTGAAGGAGACAAGAGATAGAGCATCTCGAAGCTCTCACACCAAACAAAACTCCTAGGAGTAAGTGTAGAAAGTCTCAAATCATTGACACATCGAACAAAACTCCTAATACGGTGTTAAGTCTCAAAATCACACTTAACAAAACTCCTACGGAGTTCCAGTTAAGTGTTGTAGTCTCAGAAAGAGTTCCAGTTAAGTGTTGTAGTCTCAGAAACCACACCAAACAAAATTGCTTCGCAATTCCAGTTTGCTGTTGATGGGCTACTCCACGTCAATATTCTCCACCTCCATAAAACTCTGCATCTTCTCAAACCGCTTGAGACCCTCGGCACACTGCTCGTCGCTGAAACCAGTCATCTTGAAGGCTTCACTCGGAGGAATGGTCTTTCGCTTGTCCTTGACCACGTACTTGGTCAGCGCAGTGGCAGCGACCACAGGGCTCTTTTTGCTACCAATCTCAAACCGCGACTCCACAATCAGCCACTTTTGGTTCCAGCCCAAAACTCGAGACACAATGGTGTATTTCTGCAGCGGCTTGATCTCCTTCTTGAAGTTGCAGTACACAGAGCCCACCGGAACGTAGGCCCACCGTCCGTTGGCCTTGTGGGTGTCTCTGAGGAACTTGTTGAGCAGCCAGATCATGAGATCGCTTCGAGCAATGTCGAGGTCCGAAAAGTACGTCGAATTGCTCTTGTGCACGTTGATATCACACTCCATCAGCGTACACCGCGTGTCGTACCGTCGCTCAGCAAACGGAGACGCAGGCTTGTCTTTAGCACCGTACCCTAGCCATTTGGGCAGCACACAGTACCGGTAAAAGTAGTAGAAGAAGCGAATGTGCCAGGAAAAGGTGATGTTCTTGGCATTGACCACCAGAAACGCCGCCACGAGAGCCTTGACCGCCAGATGCATGTCGAATAGAATGGGTTAGTCTATCACCACGAGGGTTACCACCGTATATATACCGCTCGGTAAACTTTCACGGGGAGGTTAGAGGTAATTTGGAGGTAGTCGCTTTTATCATATTATCGCGGGAAGCTGAGGGGGGGGAGGTTAGCCAGTTTTTTGATGAAAAAATTGGACAATAGGTACCCCGTCACGTGACAAATCATGTGACATAACCGTGGGTCACGTGACTACCCTCACCCCCCCAGATATCCACCACCCTTCCCCTACTCCCTTAAACGCGTCTTAAAACCGAAGATGTATGCATACACGGAGCATTTGAAGACGCAAGACTGCCTGCTGTTGGGGAATGAGTACATACAGACAGTGGCTGTGTCCAGGATTGGTAATTGTGCGTCTGCCCATCGTTTTCTCTTTCTTATCTAGTGTCCACAGACAACCAGTATCAGTTCTTTCAATGATATCTCCCTCAGTAATTTAGGTTGGATCTAACTCTTTGAGACATTAACGGTTTGGAGGGGAGGTGATTTTGAGAAATTCAGAGGAGAGGGGGATTAAAGAAGAATACCATTGGAAAGCCCTCGTTCTGGATATTCCAACCATATACTTTATTCCTCTTCTCCTCATACAAAATTGTTGAGTATCAAGCTCTTCATCCACACCTCTGTCTCGGATGCACACTACTGGCTGCAGGGGAACAGTTAGTGGAAAGACGTTGAGGGTGGCAAAATACCTGCTCCAGTATATGGCTGGAATGAGAACGACGGGGAGAAGACGATGGTGGGCTTGGTGGGCTGTTTTGAGTGCTTCCTGAGGCTTGTCGTCTTGCGCAAGTCTAGGTCCACAGTTATGAAGATCCCCGAATAGAGAAGATATAAGTTTGATTTATAGGCTGAAACACTGAAGGAGATTCGACGAGGAGTCTTCAAGTGTGAGGTTGAGTATTTCGGAACTATTGTTACGGCAAATACTTGCCAGGAAAGGACTGTGTTTTAGCGGGTGAACATGCAATCAGAGAGCTCTGTGACACATAGCAATGGTACCATTGCAATGGTCTCTCTCTGAGGAGTGTTGCAGACACGTTTATGAGCCGCCGACATGAATATTGGCACATAGTTGCTTAGTCAGCAAGTTTTTGGCAATATGTGCTTAGTCAGCAGGTTTTGGGGCCTCTAAGGGGCCACAGAGAGACCTCAGAGAGTCTCAAGAACACCTAGTCCAAGGACAGAGACTCTCACGCCTTCAGTCAGGTGTCTTGTGTCTCAGTGGCACGACCAACGTTCCCCAGACCCATCCTCTGTGCTACGCACAGTTCATCGCACAGTCATTCGCACAGTCATTCGCAGTTTGTGCTACGCACTCATAGTCATTCACCTTCACGGCCATTGAACTATCATCGAGCTGCGCTCTCTGACAGTGCAATTACAGGTCCATTCGCAGTTCGTGCTACGCACTCACCGCTCACTCTCACTCCACCCCCCCTCTAGAAACGCCCGCCGAATTGGAGACAGAACATGATTGCGTCCGCCGCTTTGGTTGTTTCCGTGAGTTGGGGTTGAGGAAGAGTGAGGAAGAAGAGTGGTTAAGGTGGTGGATATATAAGAGTGGGATTAGGGACACAAACAGAATAAGGTGGTGTTTTGAGGCTTAGGACACAAACAGAATAAGGTGGGTTTTTAGAGTGGACAAGTAATTAATGAGCTAATTACTTGAGATACTTAACAATATAGTCATGTCTTTTATCTGTTCATTAACGGTCGTACTGGGACAGAGATGTTAACTGGAAGGTCTTAATACAGTATGTACAAATATTGTAGTTGGTTTGTGTATCTTGGAAATGTCTCTGTCCTCACTTCTTACTCTTCAATTGTCTTATTGCAGCTCTCAGATACATCATAGCAAATGGGATAAGTATAACAAAAAAAAACAGTCTTGTGCTAATACCGTTCTCGTTAGTTTAGTTGGTTCAATACTTGTAGCTTGTTGACTCACATTACTCTCTATGTCCATCGAAGACTCACATGTTCTCTTGTGGCAATATCCTGTTCAGATGTTGTCAAGTAAACAGTTGGACATTGTTAAACAGGAATACAGACATTCTCTCTTAGTTAAAATGGAGAAAAGACAGAAAATATACGACAGCGTTACAGAGAGGGGTGACTACTGTACTTGTAATGATTTTTTTCTCTTATATCTTGTATATTTTGTTTTCAACATTTTGTCATCTGTTTTGCTTCATCTCTCCTGCAACTTTCTCTCCTTCCACACAACACATCAAGATACCTATTCTCAACGAGACACCCATTACAAGATACCCGCTGGTTGAAGAGTGCGATTAATAAGCACTGAGATATGTCAATCACAGTGATTCAACTTGATGCCCTTTCATCACCAGAAGGTACTTGATGCCTTTCATCGATTGTTATGAGTGACATGACCTAACGACAACACCTGATACACGAGAGCATACGCTAAGCTACAGTCGTCTTCTTTCACCAACTGGTTCCTCTTGGCTGTCTGACATTTTGTTACACTTGTGCCATTTACTGACACCTATCTTGACTGAGGCTGAAGTACCAAGAGTGTCCCGGTAGCAAGGAACATCAACACACCTCTGAACGAGCTAGGACACCAACTACAACCTCCACTACGTCTACATCTTTGGTCACCTCAAAAACACATTAAACTAGGGATAAAAACTGACCTGATGTCGGAAAACCGACCAAGTGCCGGAAAACCGAGAACGGACAGAAAACTCACCACAGGCCTCAAAATCAGAATCGAAACAAACCAACCCCTTACTCATACTTGGCCACCAGTCGCACGGCAGTAGGGGCGCCTCCGGCACAGACCACCTGGTCAATGTTGCCCCAGAAGAGCTTGAAGCCGTCGGCGTTGGGGTTGGACAGACACACAAACGCCCGCTCGGACTCGTTCATCATGAGCACGTTGCCGGAGTCGTTGGACGTGACGCCAAACGCCACCGCTCCCTGGCCGACGTTGTGGGCCTGACCCAGTCGAAGCGCCTGGTTGTCCGGGTGAGGGAACATGAACTTGTGCTCGTTGACGTCGACCAGCTGGCCGTGGAAGGCAATGTTGGCCGACACGGCTCGTCGCTTGGCAGTGGACGTGTTCTGGAGCCAGGTTTGGCCGTCTCGATCAACGGTGACAATCATGCCGTCCAGTTGAGACGACGATCGGTCAACGACGAGCGAAAACGCGTTTCGAACCGAGTGGCCGGTCTGGTCTCGGCCCTGCAGCTGCACCGTGATGGCCCGCTCTCCGTTGGGGCACGCAAACCGCGTGTCAGGAGACATGTACAGCTGGTACTCGGGATCCACAGCAGGCCGAGTCTCGTACTCGTAGTTGGGAGGCACGGCGTACTCGGGAGGAGTGTACGCAGTGGGGGGAGAATCGACGGTAGGAGGAGAATCGACGTCCGTCTCCTTGTACCAAATCTCCTTCTTGTTGGTCTCCTTGTACGAGAACTCCTTGGTGGCGTCACCAGAGTCGTCCCCAGAGTCTTCAGACTGAATGTCTTCGTACTTCTGGTCGTAGGTGGGGTTTCTGGCGGCCTGCCATCGCTGGTCGGGAGCCCGGTTGACGACACAGGCATAGGCAATGGCGTCCGACTGGTCCGTCTTGAAGTTGCGTCGGGCGGTCGACATCTGGTTGAAGGTGCGGTCCACGCTCCAGTGGCGGTCCGAGGTGTGGCTGGGCGAGTCGCCGACGTTGATTCGCATCGCCGACGTCGAGGGGTCGATCGTAATGTGGTAGTGCTCCGAGTCGTCGTGGTTCTCGGCGTTGAGGTTGCCCTGGCCGTCGACAAAGACAATGAAGGGCCGGTTCTGGTTGGCGACCCGCAGGTCCTTGTGGGCGGGGTTCCAGGGCCAGTCGGCGGGCTGCCCGTCCTCCGAGTAGCCCTGGGGGTTGCCTCCGACAAAGAGGTGGCCGTTTCGCTGGTAAATCTGGCGCTGGTGGAGAGTGGGGTGGTTCTCGTTGGCAGCCTCGATGGAGTAGTGGTAGTCCGAGTGGGGATAGGCGTAGTTGGCGTACCGAGACTCGGCCGTCTCCTGAACGGGCGCAGAGGAGACCAGAGTGCACAGAATGCTGACAAGAGTGGTGCGGGAGAGTTTCATCTTGGAGTGTGGAGATGTGTGCTGAGGAGGACTACAGTTTATATATTGAAGTGGAGGGTGTTGGGGAAGTTGGAGGGAATGGAGGAGATACCAAGGCCTACCTTTTTGAGAGGGGGGTGAAGTTGGTGTCTTTGTATGTCCTAATTGGGGTTCATTCTTTTGATGTAGTTCCTTCTACATAGGGCAAGTCTCAAAGGTGAGCGATATTGGGGTCTGGAGTTCACCCCTGCACGATTTCCACAGCTCGGATACCCTCCCCAATGCACTATCCTCTTGCAGTTGTTCCTGCTCCAACATCGTCGGGACTAGTCGGATATAAGCAGGGGTCTTGGAGTTGCCTGAAAGAGGATGAGGTGGGACAAAGAGAGGAGATGAAGGGTACACAAGGAGAGAAGAAGTTCGGCTTTAGGAGGATGTTCTTGTTGCTCTGAAAGTGGTTTTCCATGTTGAGAGTGTTGTCGACAAATGACGACAAAATGACGACAAAAAAGGCAATTGAGGTGAGACATAAGAGCTGGTACAAGTACTTGTACTGTACTTGTTGGAGAAAGAAGACCATGGCACGATAGTGGCACGACTGGACAGGTGAGTGAGCATTTTCGCAAGTGCAACTTTTAATACCCTCGTCAAATATGCCACTCCAAGGGCAAGGTTGAAACTCCAAGGGCAAGGTTGGGTGGTGCAAGGAGACGTGTCCTGGACTTGCAGTGGTGGGGAGGGTGAATGGACAGGTTGGTTGCAGCACGGAATAGCAGCAGTTTGAGTCTTTTGACGTCTTGGTGTTGCCTAAAGTTGGGTGATAGATGGTATAGTGGAGCATGGCGTCTAGTAGAAGAACGAGTGAAGATGAAGGTATGGGGAGTTGACATAATTGTGTTAGGTGGCAGAAATGATGTCTGTAGAACTTTTGGTGTTGATTTGGACTTTTTCCAAGGAGTGGAAGTGGTAGTGTTAAGCGAAGGAGTATGAGGATGAAGTATACTTACACAAAAGTGTTTAAAAGAAGAAATGTTCAAATAGAAATACAAAGAGCACAGACAGTCTGGCTACTTGTAGATGCATCTCCTTCTCATGATTATGTCACTCACAATATTCTAGTGGTACAGTAGATAGACAACGGTTGTCACAGTAGTTGAGACTGAACCCTGACTAACCCTGACTTGTACTGAAACACTCAGACAAATACAAGTTTCTTTTGAAGCAACTCGATTTGAATCTGGGCCAGTTACAATACTCACGTTATTTCCCGTAAGCTCATCATGAATGGTATTCAACTTTAGTGACGTTTGAAACATGAGAAAGAGCTGAATTCATTCCTAACTACATCTCATTATGGTCTACAACTATGGACACTGTATCTGGTGTGCTCTCTCAATACTGTAGGTCTTACTTGTCACCTTCTCACTCTATAGACTAATTACAAGCTCTCCATACTGTACTGTAAGTGACAACACAGAAGTAGCTAAAGAAAGAACACCTTAACCACGAGAACTACACTTGAACAAGCCTCCATAGTCTGTATCAATCAAACATCTTACATAAAGTCTCTTCTCTACACCCTCCAATAAACATGCTCTATCAATTATATCCTATGTGACTGTACCTAGTCTACAGTCTGCAGTCTCAAATTCTAGACCACTCGCTTCGCTCGTAGTCTATAGACTGTCTACAGCCTCACTTATAAACCACTCGTTTCGCTCGTAGTTTATAGACTGTCTAGTTCACTCGTAGTACACCCTCAAATTGTTCGCTACGCTCACAATTTGAGACTGTAGCCATCCTTCGCCCTCTCATCCTTCTTCAACTTTCCATCAATACCTCGCTTCTCTCCTCTCTTTCCAATCACCGTCACGTTACCCTGCTTCAAGGTCTCCATCACCTGGGCCTTGCTGCCCCTCTTGTCGCCCTCCTTGGAATGCACCGCCAGCGACCGCTGTCTCTCCTCCTTCTCCGCCAGCTGTTTTCCTCGCGCAATCTTCTCCTTCTTCTTGGCTCGCTTTCGCTCTTCTCGCGTCATCTCGGCCTTGGTCTGAGGCAGGCCCGTGGATCCCGCCAGCCGCTCTCGCTTGTCGGCCACCTCGGGCTTGTACACCTCCTGGGGAGCCAGCTGCTCCTCCTGGGCCAGAGCCTGGGGCTGGGCCTCCTCCATGGAGATGGCAGGGGCGTTGGTGACAATCTGGATCGATTTCGACGGCTTGGGCTTGTAGGTCCACGACGACAGCGAGTCCAGAGTGTAGGCCACGTCGGCGTACAGATCCTCGATTTCCCGATGAGCAGCGTCTCGCATCTCGTTAGGAGGCTCGTTGGTCGTAGAAGGCTCGGTTTCGCCCATGGCTTCGGCCTCGTAGAGATCAGCCAGCGACTTTTGCGACTTTTGCTCGGACACTTCGATGAGCTTGCTCTTCTTGAACTGCGGCAGGTCGTCAAAGAACCGTCGGGGAAGATCGTCAAACTGACCGCTCTTGATTCGAGCCTTGATCATATCTTCCAGAGACTCGGTCACGGCCTGCGTCATGACAGGCACGGGCTTGGCACCGCGCTCAAAGTCCAGCTCCTCCTCCAGCAGCGAGTCCTTGGTTCGCTGGGCCGCTCGGGCCTCTCCCTTGAGCGTCCACTTTTTCTCCGCCACGTTTTCCTTCTCGTACTGCGCAATCTGCTTCATGATTTCGCGCTGCTGCTTCTCGAATGTGGACAGATGCTCGGGCGTGTCCTCGGCAATGTCGTCTTCAAACAGATCCTTTTTCACCGAGTTGATCATGTCCTCGTAGTCTCCTGATTCGGAGCCTTCCATGTCAAAGTCGGGAAGATTGGAGTCCTCCTCCTCCTCACCAGAGTCATCCTCGTCACGTGATTCATCCTCCTCATCACGTGATTCGTCACCTGACTCATCACCTGACTCAATACCCTGCTCCTTCTTCTTAGCCTCCTCCTCAGCCAACTTTTGCCGCTTCGCGACTCGCTCCTGGTACTGCGCCTTTTTGTCAAACTTGGCCTTGCCGAAAAAGTCGTCGTACTTGATATCGTCGACGGAATCGTCGCTCAGCTGCTCGGTGTCCAGCTCCTTGTTCCAGTCAAAGTCCGGGCCGTCTTCTCCGAAATCATCAGCCTCCATGGCCATGATCTGTTTGTTGAACTTGTCGATATCGAAGAATCCGTCATTGAGTCCGAATTTGTCAGATTTGGGGGTGTCATCATCTTCATCGTCGTCTTCATCTTCATCATCAGAAGCTTTGGTTCCTTCTTCATCCTCCTCATCCTCATAATCATCAACCAGATTATCCATGTCCATATCAACATCACTATCCTCCTCTTCATCCTCCTCTTCATCCTCCTCCTCCTCCTCCTCATAGTCATCGCTGGCATCATCAAAGGCATCAACTCCCTCATCTCCTTGGCCTTCCTCAACGACCTCTTCTTGAGCACTCTCATAGTGACTCTCGGTCTCGGAGACCTCACTGTCAGAAGACTCGTTGTCCTCGCTGTCAGGCTGGATTTTTCCGTACTTCGGAAAAACCTCGCCAATCATCTTCTCGCAAACGCCGTCCACAACCATCTTGGCCTGAGCCCATACCATTTCAGCATCCATATCCTGAACATGGATCTGGTCCAACACAGAGTACTGCTCGGACAGCGGATCCAGGGCCTCCTTGACCCGGGAAAGCGCCTGCTTCTTGAGATCGGGGTTCGGCACCGCCAGCGCGCTCAGCGGCTCGTCCAAAGACACAATTCGCGGAATCGACATGGTGTAGTTGTTATTTGCAGAAATGTCAAAACTGAAAACTTATCATGCACCCACAGGATTTTTTTCAATAAGGTTGGAGGTTGTTACTAAGCAGGAATGGGGGGAAGATTTGTGGAATAAGGAGGAGAGGTGGAGAGATTAGAAATGTGCTAATGTGGTTATGGAGACTGGAATAATGTCCTGTTCTTTTGGGGCAGCTCCATCTAGTCTATATGGTGAGTTGCATTTACTTGGGAATTACTTAGGATGGAAAGTAGGCTGGGGGTTCAAAAATGGGGTTCCAGGGATGGTAGAGGAAAGGGAGAAGTGGGGAAATACAAAGATCAACGGGAGTATTCGACTCACGTTCTTTGATTTCTGCCACCTTCTCTTCAGGATCTGCTAAAACACTTCTCAGTCCTACAATTTACTTAAGCTTAGTTGGGTAATCTATGCATATGTGTGATTACTAATACAATAGTATGGAGTGATGTTTAACAGGGGTTCTGGAAGGAATTAAAAGATGGGAGACATTTTTAGAACACAGTAACAGTCTGAAATACACATCAAAGCTTTCATTTGATAGCAAGCTTGCATATACATGATTCTGGAGCTCCTGTTGTTTGTATATGCTGTATGACTCAAGAGAAATGTCATTATTAGATAAACCAAAGCTGAGAATCCATTATGAGCTGTTTGGGACGTATATTTGTGGTACAACTAATATGTTAATCTATCTACTTTGTCAAAACCTGCTTCGTAGCACTCTACAGATTGATCTATAAAGTATAGGTACGATTACATAATCACACAAGAGATACCACTCAACTTTTCAGCTAGTCAGGGAAAACAGATGGGGACTTTTCCATAGCGTTTGTTGGCTCTTGGAGTAGCCTCTGGCCTACTCCTTTATCATTATCTTCCTTCTACATGTAACTAATCAAATACTTCTCCTTAGTGAATCAAAAACTTTCGTAATGTCTATAAACAATCACCTCCTCACTCCTGCTTGGTCTTGAAGAAAACGCGCTTGTAGGACATGCACAGCAGCCAGGCTGCCAGCAGATTGAACCCGTGGTGGATCATGAACGTCTGCATGGTGCCATAAACCAGACAGTGGAGAGCCGTGTATGCTAGAAGAAGTGACGTTATCGTTGAAGAAGAAGGAGTTCGTTGGAAAGAGAGGTTTTCCACAAACAGCAGCGTCGGCAAAATAGACACCAGGTTGTGGTGAGACGAGAAACTCATGCTTCTCTGAACAACTATGCCCTGAATCCACACTGCCAGAACAGGAGCGTTAACGAGACAAGTCCAGGTCATAAGCACACAAACGGCGGAGATGTAGTTGTTGAACGACTGTTCCGAGGGACTGGCGTTGCTTTTGAAGTACGAGGTCATGATCAAAAGCGAGATAGTGGCCAAAGTGAATGCGAGTTGGTAGGGGAAGAATAGGAGCACTAGCACAGAGAGAAGTGCCACAAACACAGTTCTTTTGTGTAACAGATCGGTGATCGGGTTGCCCGACTCGGATTCCGTCTTTACAGACATTTCTCTCTTGCCAAAAAAGAAGGAAATCAAACAAGTCAGACCGGAAATCAGCTCAGAAACAATAACAACAACACCCGTAGAAAAGACAATGAACACAGGTGCGAGAACAGCTCCAAGGACGCCGCTGAGACCAAGAAACAGGTCGTTCACGGAGTACTCGTCTCCAACAGCAAAAGTCTTGGTGATGGGAATCTGAACCAAATGAAGAATGTCTCTGACCTGAGAAAAACCAGTCAAATAAGCCAATCCTGACCCGGAAACACATGCCAAAAGAAGATACCGCTTGATAAACGTGCTGGTAGCGTCCCTCAAACTCACAAACTTCTTCGTATCATCTCTGGTGTGAAACATGACCAAAAAAATGGCATACAGAATAGAAGAAGGCAAAGAAATGAACAAAATCCTGTACCGCATAAACAGATTGCCAAGAGACCCGACCCAGTCAACCGCAATGGTCACGTGACCCTCTCCAAACACCTGCAAGTGCAAGGGGGCAGATTTTTTAGACACAGGAACGTAGGGTGCTTCTCCATGGAAAGAAACGTCAACGGAGCCAGATTGAGGGATCAGGTACTTGGAGTCGTAAACTCTGCTGCTGCCGTGGTGCTCCACGTATTGCCGAATCACGTGTATGTCACGTGACACAAGAACTTTATACGATACAAGTCCAGATGTCAGAGAAGGAAGAACCAGGTCGGTAGACACAGTATTGTCAACGGACACAGAAGTTTTTCCAAACATATCAACGTCGACGCGCTTCTCAATCACGTGATCAACAGAAATCCAGTCTTCACCTTGTTGTTCGATTTCCAGCAACAGGTACTTTTCTGTCTTGACGTAGGCCAGAGTCTTGTCTCCTTCAGGCACCAAAAGCGGGTGGATTTTTCGGCATTCTTTGAAAATCGCCTCTTCCCGCTGTTCACACTCATAAGCTGTCAAATGTGAGCCACTGTGAAGCTCAAAGTTCTCATAAGGTGTCTCGTGGTTGATTTTATGAAAAGTCATAATCTGAACTCTGTGTCCAAAGTAGAACCCCGATCCGAGATTCTGTTTCAAGCCAGGAATCAGTTCTCTCACCTCAGACACCTCAACATCTTCCACGTGACTTCCTAGCGTCTGAGTTCCACTAAACACTTTTCTCAACACACTCATCTTCTCTTCCACACCCTTCTTCTCCACAATCGTCACGAGCGCTTCAGCCACTCGACTTCGCAACTGGTGACACCACATCATTGCGTCATGGTCGATTCCGGTCCAGACTCTGTTCACGGAGTTGGAAAAAGTCGAAAGTCCGTTGGAGGCAGGAACGATGGAATCCAGGCTTATGTAATCACTGGGAACCATGGTGTCTCGTTTCCCGCCTGCTATCGACAGGACCGTCATATTAGTCAGCGCTCCGTCTTTGTTTTCTCTCCAGTAATCGTTCATTCGGTTGTACACCTTTTGGATGTCTCCATCAAAAGTTGCTGGAGGCACCAGGTGAGGAGAAGCGAGGGTGAAAATGGTATCCACGGTTCCGGGCGTGTAATTGTCGAAACTGAGAGCCAATCGAGACACTATACCGCCCATTGAGTGTCCTAGAAGGGTGACAGATGGGGGGTGGAGGTTGTTCTCCTTATAGAGACTCAAAATATAGCTGACAGCATCGTTGAGATACTCAGCCTGGTCCAGGAGCGTTCTTCCATGCAGGGCCGAATAGGCCTCGTTGAAATCGAGCGCAAAAAAGTCGATTTCGGGCCCTCCATACGTCTCCTGAAGCTCGCGACAAGTGTCTGATATCGATCTGATTTGGCGATAACTACCTGCGTTTCCAGGCACAAAAAGCACCGGAATTCCCGTCGGACGAACCGGCTGCGGAATCTCGTACGGTGTGGACTTGACCAGGTACAGAGAGTACTTGTGGGCGAGTCTGGAGTGGTGCTGAGTCAGCCCGGGCAGAGGTGCGTAGGCCACCCACATTCGAGGCACTATACACGTGTCCTGATCGAGCTGGTGACTTGTGAAGGAGACCCATATTGCCAGGGAGGCGAGCAGAGTGAACAGTGCAACGAGCGAGTTGCCTGGAGTCATTCTGGGTGAATGATGAGAGTGATGGTGGAGAAGTAGGACGTGACTTTTAGACGAGAGTTAATTTGAGGCGGGAAGCACTTTTTGGGGGGTTGAGAGGTGGTGGAGAGAAGAGGGAAGATTGGGTGTGGAGGTGGAGACTGGGTTGTTTGATTTTTGTTTTGACTGGCGATTTTCTGATGACATTGGCGGAGTTGAAGGGGGTGTTCTGAAAGGACGCGTTGAATCAAAGTTTGGGGTGGATTAGTTGAAGTGTAGTTGGGATAATTGGGAGAGGTGGAGTGCAGTACTTGGGAGGGAACGGGAGGTGAGTATTGTACTTGGGATACTTGGGAGGTGGTTAAGATGAGTTAACTGGAAATAGGGAGGTTGATAACTTGGTGAATAATGACAATTAAACGATGGGAATTACACAGTAGGCTCAAATACATGGTGTAATAATACAGCACCAGTTTCACGCCGTTTGGATACATATATCCTCTTTTCAAGAGGGGTCAAAACACTACCCCCAGCCGTGCGGCTCGGAAATTCAAATAGCAGATTTGGGGACGGTTGTGAAGTATGTGATAACTTTTGTTAGAGAAACAGTAGAGAGATGAAAGTGCTACTGTTAGAATCAGCAGGTTCTCCTGAATATTTTGGTACCAACTAAACTACAATTCTGTGCTTTTGGAACTGCGCTCTGAAACTCTGCTATTCACACCCAGGTCATTCGTTCATTCATCATTCATTGAATTGTATCACACTTATAGACGAATCTAGACCGTTCGTTTTGTCTTTCCCTTTGAAAGCGGTATTAGGATGTGTTGTTCTTACTTGTAGTGAATACTATGAGTCTCTCATTTTAAATAGTCAAGTGTCTAAGTATGTACAAGTACAACACTTTTGACAGTCTTTTTTCAGCGGTTTTCATAGAGATTGATACTGGTCTGATTTCTCCTTTTATTCTCATTTCTAGGATACTCTTCTCCTGTCTAATCATAAATAAATGCAATTATCTATACTATACATCCCCTCGTCTATACCCTCCCTCGTCTATATACACTTCTTATTCCTTCGTCTCCTCCTCCACTTCCTCCTCAACATGCTCCTCAACCTCCCCATCCATATCCTCCAGTTTCAGCTCGTCCAGCTTCACGTCCAGCTCATCATCGTAATCATCGTCTCCATCATCGTCTCCATCCTCCTCCTCGTCTTCTCCTGCCTCGGCAGCCACGTCCTTGGCGTACATGTCAATCTGGCCTCTGAGCTCGGGATCCTGTTCCAGCTCGTTGAGGAACTCCTCGTACTCCGCACCGCCAGGAGCAGAGGGATGGGCGTTCTTCTGGTTGTCGTCGGCCTCATTGTACTCGGTCGCCATTCGTCGCAGCTTCCAGTTTCGGTTCTTCTTCGACTTCTTCTTCTCTCCGTAGTACTTTTTCACCAGCACCACGTCAGGACGCTGGTCTTCAGGGATACTTTCCCACTCGTCGTGGTTGACGTTTGTGTTGGCCATAAAGTATCCCAGAGCAGTGTCTCCGGGCTGAAGAATGGCTCCAATGTGAGTTTTGATGACATACTGCTGATCGTTGACTCCGAGGTCGGATTCTCGAGCTAGAGTCACCTCTGCGAGCTTGTGTTTGGCCGAAACGTGCGAGAAGGACTCGGTCACGTCGACGGACGGGTCCAGAATGATCTCGCAGTCCAGCACCATGAATTTCGTGAGACTCTTGCCTCCAGACGCAGAAGTCACCACTGGCGTGAAGGGGTCGCGGAAAAACTGCTGCTGGGTGACATCTGCGGTTCGCAGCGAGCTGGGGTCGATCAGATGGATCGTAGAGCCAATCTTGTAGCACAGAACGACCCGCGACTTGTACAGACCAATCTGCGTGGCCTGCTTCTTGCTCAGCACAATCAGGTCCTCTCGACAAATAGGCACAATGTCGATGGAGAAGGTGAACTTGAACGTCGAGTGGCCCGTGTGCGTGTCTGTGCTGACGAGCTCTTCGGACTGCTTGATTCGGCAGGGAACCACAGAACCGACAAACTCGGAAAACCGAGCAGCCGCGTGTTTCGAGGCAAACAGGAAATTGAGTCCTTCTCGAGCCTCCTCGATGGAGATACACTCGTCGTCCATTCGCGATTTCAAAATCAGCTGCTCCAGGTAAAAGAAGGTCTTTTTATGATCAACCTTCTGTCGCACCTGAACCTGGGCAGTCCACTTGTTGGCAGTGAAACTCTTGGCACAATCGGGACACTGGCCACTGCCCTCCGTGAACTCCACCACGCAATCCTGCTGCACGGTGATGTTGGGGAACTGGGGGCTTTCGCCTCGAACGGTCACCTTGACCTTGTTACGTCGACTGTGAGGCTCGGTCCACAGAAACTGCGCATCAACAAGCCGCACCTCGGAAGAAGTGAGACCCTTGATCTTTTTGAGACACAGAGCCAGCCGCTCACGACTCTCCTGAGGAGCAATGATCCACGCACGTCCAGGAGGACAGCTGACCTTGGCACAGTTCTTGCAGATGGTAAGAACGTTTTCGGCGGCCGATTTCGGGATGTTTTCGGTGATGTCAATCTGCGCCATGATACAGTCGTCACAAAGAGCGGCTCCCGAGTTTTTGGCAACTCCCAGGTTGATTTTGCCTGCCTCAGAAGTGTTGCCGTCGTTTCGCATCACCATGGCGTTGCCACAGTGACAACACAGGATTTTGGGCGCCGTGTGTTTGGGAATTAGTTTCGTTACTGTTCCGTCGTAGTCCATGTTGGTCTTTTTGAACTGATCGGTTTGTGTAGTGTGTAAAATGGTGTTTTTGTAATGTCGTCAAGTATGGGCACTTCAAGGTATATGTAGTGCTAAGATATTTTTGATTTGCTTCGATCTGCATATGCGGTAGGGTAACTGGGGAAGTGGGAGACGGAAAAGTTGATAAAATGGTCAGTTTTTGTGCTAGAGAGGTGGGAACAAGGGTTTTGTGGTAGTTGAGGGGTGGAGCCAACAATGACATACCTTTTGTTATGTTCCATTTTCCCTCTTATCCTCATCGAACATTCTAGATCAACAGCAAAAATAAGTTGAGTCAACCTTGCATAATCCATGTATAGCTTAGTCATTGAAGAGATGGCAAGAGGAAATAAGGTTGGCTTATGTAAGCGGCTTATGTAAGCCAAAATGGAAAAGTTGACAAGGTGTTTTATAGAGGTGATGGAGAGTTTCTGGAGGTGGGAGTGAGTGAAGACCCGGTTTTTTAGGGTTATGACTTAAATTGTGGTGAATTTTAATGTGGCAAGAGCTGGTTTGGTTTTTGAGGATGAAGGAGAAAAGAGGGAAGGATGGGAGTGTTGTTATTGTAACGAGAGTGGTCGATTTGTGTGGGTAAACGTTTTTCTGGTGGTATATCTGATATATTGGTGATTTTATATGGTGGTGTCTGCTGTACTCTCTTTACTGAGAAGGTTAAGTATTGTAGTTGAGATAGGTCAAGTAAAAGAAGATGGTGATTACTCGATAATAATGTATGGAAGAAAGATTAATAAAGTGATAGGTACCATCATATTGGTTCAATAAACTCACTTGCTCTCTTTTTAGTTCTTTGATAGCATCAGGATAGGACCTTTGAGTGACTCAGTCGACAATGTCCTTTTGGTAGCCCCAAAACAGCGAATAAATACAAGATAATCACGTGAAATCATGAAAAATGAGTTAACTTTAGTCCGAAGGTGTGTTTCTGACAAGTTCGTGACTCATTTGGGTCTGTTATCAAGTAATTGTAGGCTAGTGAATATCTGCTTACGTAAGCAAATGGAACCAAGAACACTGTCAGAACACCCTGCTGCTTACGTATCACATTCAATTGACTGTGAAGATGGCCATAGAAGTGTCCCAAGTTTCTAGAGCTTCTTAGAACGTCTGACTAATCATTTTGGCGAAACCAGGACCTGTTTTGTTTCACTGTGTTACTCCAATGTAAAGATTGCTATTCTACCAACAACCATAGAGCCAATGACTTGATATTTGGAGCATTTGAACGTTGAATATTTGTCAGTCGAAATCAACATCATCTGATTGTAGAAACTGATACATGTCATATTCATAGTTATATTGTATGAAATGTAGGTTGACATGAACAATGTCTTCAGTGTTTTCCAAAGACACCAAAAACACCAGGATGTTCCCAAATCCCTTCCCCAAGTCACCATCTCCGACATGAATACTACTGTAGAGGAGAGTGGTGTAGTTCTTGAGGATGATGAGATACAATATTAACAGTGTACTTATATTGTTATTTGTTGAATAAAGTAAATTTTATATAACAAATACATTAACGACTTACATATCACTTCCTGGAAGGACGTTCCGATCACAAACCTCTACAGTCTCTCGACAGAGAGACTGGATCAGGAGAGGTTTCGCACCCTTATGGAGTGCTCAACCGAGCACGGCATCAGGTGACCAAATTCATCCTCCCTGGTGAATTTGTCCCCTGAATGGAATCAGTGGGCTGTCTCCCACGTTAAGGTTATTCCATTCAACATTATTTGTTAGTTGAGAAGTATACAAGTGTTTTTCAGAATGGCTATAGTATCTATTCTCGCCAATTAAAGGGCCTAGAGAAAGATATTCTTAGTCATTTTTGTTTTATCCGTCATTCAGGTTCTCTTAAAGTGTCTCTGACTGTAGTACTTTGAACACTTCTAAGAATTGAAAAAAGAAATTCGAGAGTTCCACAAGTTGCTCAATTGGTTATATCGAGCACTCTCATCAGTCTGATCAAGTTCCCATGTCCATTCCTCGATTACATCCGGATTTATGACAGTCCGTATAATTTCCATACATGTACTCTAAGAACTCACTCTCACACGCTATGAAAAGAGAAAATGATACAGAGACTTGAAAAACCCATCGGTAGAGTCCAATTATCACCAATTTCGAAACATTCTAATCTCCATCTGCTCAACTGATCTTCTCACATCTACATCAACTTTTTCCACAAACAATCAGATAAAAGAAACTAAACAAGTCAAAATCTGCCCAAATTTGATATCCAATATTTTCCCTATCCGGTGTAACTCTACAGCCTCTAGCTGTACAGTCTTATCCTTCCTTGTTACTACACTACTCGTACTGTACACACCTCTCGAGTCTGGGACGCACTAAAATATTTCAAATACGACTCTGGAAACACAGGGGCAAGATATTATTCAAGACGCACCGGATTGGGACTAGCGTGGCTCTAGAAAACAATGCTTTGTCTAAGACGTTCATTATCTTGCCTAAACTGGTTGTAATTACTTTCGTTGTTTGGAATGTAGTGGAATATCTGGAAACACAGGGAAATTACAAGAAAATATATTACCGACTATATTACAGACTTGTTGAGGTTTCTTGATGCCTTAGATGATCTCAAATAAGTGATTAGTCATCCTATAATAGACATCCATTTATTATAGCAGAGAGTAACTGAAGAACCCCACAATTTCAACAGGGATATAGAAGTCAACTTGGGCTTGTCTGAAGGAGAGTATAACACCACTCTGATGCTTCTCACAGCGTCATCTTTCTTTTTCATTATTTCTGTCACCTATTATTCACCTTCTCAGATTTGCTTACTAAGCAGATGATAAACTCGACAACTCCTCCAAAAAAGGTGCTAGAGTGACTAGAAGGGGTTAAAGTTCATATTTCAGGTCTATTCTACTCAATCAACTATCTCCCATTGTTACACCTCTTAATTCCACCCAGTTATCTTCTGTAGTCCAATTTTCACATTGAAGCATACCAGGTCTTTCTTGAAACCTCTCATAGAGGTATAATGAGCGCTAGAAGAAGACATATTGACTGCACCAGTTCACCTCCAACTCCTCATGCAATTCCTATACTCCAACAATGCTTCATCCGGATTTTTTTGACGTTCTTCTTTCAGCTTACTAAGAGTATTGATAACGTCCCCAAATTTTATTCAAAAGACATATACCCATCAGAGCAGATGATAATACAGACTCGATCTCCAATACACCCTCTCATCAAGCTCATCTCGCTCCTTCTCTATTACAGCTCTACTTAATCAGACTTTTCTCTACTAATTAGTAATCTGGAACTGCACTCTTCATATCTTAATGAGAGCAGATATTCATACTAAAACAGCTTCCAACGGTTTCCCAAGTTTCTCTTTACCTTCTCCAAATGTTTCCATCGTTCCAGCTACTTTCAAACTACATTTATTCTCGTTTCCTCTTTCTCCTTACTAACAATACTGAATCTCTTGCAATTTCGTCAACTAAGATGATATAGCTATATAAATCAAATGGGTCACTTCTTCCAGGTGTTCTACACCCCCCAAAACCACCCCCTTCCTTCTACCGTCTTTAAATCCATAAATATTTCGACTCTCATTTTGCTGACTAATCACATCTTGCTGACTAATCACACCTTGCTGACTAATCACACCTTGCTGACTAATCACATCAACAGTTCCAAACTTGTGCTAAAACGAAGATCGACAAACAAAACCCAGATTCACCTGTTCCCCCACCTCTTCTTCACCTATTCCCCTCCCTCTCAGTCTTGCATCGTTCACTCCTGCGTTTGCTTACTAATCCCTGACTAAGCACGCATAACTCCTTACTCAGTGATGATCATGCGGCTTAGTAAAACCTTTGAAATTCTTTAACGTTTGGAACTCTGTTGAGCATCCTTGCACCGCATTGTCGCTCAACCTAATCATCTTTGACGTGACATAGGAAAAAGAAAAGAGGGGGGGGGGGGGGGGAGTAGGAGGGATGGACAGTGTGTGCAAGTAGGAAGTACTTGAGCACAAAGGGAACAAAAGAACTTGTTGGAGTGTGGTCACGTGACTAGTCACGTGTACTTTACTATGTCACGTGCCTCATGCTAAGACAATGAACTTATCTCTCTCCATCTATCTGTTCGATCGACGGTGACACCAGATAGCAAGGATCATAGATAGCCTTTTGGTGGGAGTAGGGAGGTGTGAACTTTAGTTGGGAACTTTGTTGGGAACTTTGTTGGAACTTTGTGGGGAACTTTGTTGACGACTTTGGGGCTTAGTTGGGAACGGTGGGGCTTAGTTGGGGATTTTGGGGCTTAGTTGAGGAGTCAATCAAGGTTCAAAAGAAGTTCCGTCGGATTTCCGGGTGTGGTGTGGTTGCTGTGGAGATACTGGTCTTCAGGTTATTTATTTGAGAGGACATATTGTGCTTGTACTTACAATACTTCTACTTTTACCCTGTCTTAGCCTCCTTCTGTTTTCTATTAAGGGTCACTGTCTCAATCACATGTATCGGATTAATAGAAATAGCAACATGTCTCAAAGTCTCAAAAGCGCATTCTTCAAGGTGGGGTTAAGGGCCGACTGAATGGAGGTCGGTCGGTCGGTCTGAAAGATAAAGCCTCACCTTGCTATGATAGTCAGTCATAAGTCATAACTGTCAATTAAGCATGACTTTGAGGTAGCGACTTTAACAAAAGACTTTAGCTGAGAATAGCAACTATGGTGAAGTTATCTGATTCATATCTTCATGACTTCTAGAACACACAACTATTGTACAAAAACACAAATGGAACACACAAACTAGATCCCCCCACTCCCCTGTCTGTCTCAAATCACTTACCCTCGTATCTTCGTATGTAGCGGAATCCCTGACCACCTCCTAGACGCAAGCAATCTACGCTCCACTTTGACCTTGGACATAATGCTTCCGCTGCCAAGCAACGTAAAAAGCGGTTGCTATTCCGTCTAGCCGGGGAAACTGTAGTCTCCTCGGACGTCCGTGAAATGACAAGTTTGAGGGAAATTTGGCTGAAAGCAGTGTTCCTAAAGGGGTAGTTCAAGGGGTAGTGTGGGGAAGTGTGGGGCGGGTTGATTGTCTTGTAGATCGGTGAGAAATGGTGCTGTTGGGTTGGGGAGTTGATAGGCGTGTTCTATGGAGTGAGGGCTATCCAGTGGTGTTATTATTATTTCTATATCTTCATTTCTGGTGGATTTAGCAGCTATTCGTTAATATGTGTTTACGTAAGCAGATTAAACAAGAACTGTCAAGTGTAGAAGACTGGGGGCTTTAAAAATGGGTTACTGTTGCTCATAAGACTATATTCCTTGGTTACTACACCTCTGATATGACAGTTTTAAATCAAATATTCGTGTTTCCTTAAACATTCAAATTTGTTCAGATTTACTTAAATTCATTCAAATCAGTCCACATTAGTTAAGCTTTACTTCAGAATTACTTCAGAATTACTTCAGAATTACTTCAGAATTACTTCAATCATTCACTCACTCACTCACTCACTCACTCACTCACTCACTCACTCACTCACTCACTCACTCACTCACTCACTCACGCCAAACTCCCTGGCCAACTCCTCCAGACTCTTCAGTTCCCTTCTCTCGACAACTCCATCTCCACACCACATGGCAAGACAGTCCACGTCTCCGTTTTTCGCAGCCTCGGCTCGCAGAGAAGACGTGAGATAGTGCTGGATGGGATACGGGTAGTAGTCGTTCTTCAAAACCTCCATAGTCCTGTTATTCGCACCCTTGGCCATCTTTCCCGAGAAGGCAAAAGTGTTGACCACGTCCGACACAGAATTGAGACTCTTAAAGTGCTCCTTGTGGGCGTCACAAAGCGGAGACTCGTGGGACATCAATAGCGCGGTTCCGACAGTCACGGCAACAACTCGCGGGTTCTTTTGCAGCTCCTGAACACGCTCAAACGAGGCTACTCCTCCAGCAGGAATGATAGGAATGTCAACGTCTTCGGTATCGCGAATGAGCTCGTCCAGCGGGAAAAGACTGTTTTTTTCCGCTCCAATCCACGTTCCACGATGACCACCGGCTTCTCTGCCCTGCAGAACAACCGCATCAGCTCCTACTTCTCTCCAAGCCTGGGCTTCTGCTCTGTTGGTAGCAGTGCCAATAACAGCAATGTTCTTGGAATGCAGACGCTCCAGCTGCTCAGAAGAGATGATTCCAAACGTGAAGGACACAATTGGCGGCGGAGATGCCAAAACGGCGTCCAGCTGCTTCTCAAAAGGAGGAACACACGAGGGATAGCTTGGAACCGAGAACGAAACACTGGCAGACTCATAAACGCCCTCAATGGCAGCCAAAATGGATTTATCCGAGGAAACCGCTTGCTGGTAGTCAGGAGCAGCCCCCGTAACGAACAAATTCACCCCAAACGGCTTCTTGGTCAACTTTTTGATCTCTTCAATGTCTTCTCTGATCTTGCCAGGCATCATATATCCACACCCCAGGCTGCCGACAAAACCGAGATTGGACGATTTCGCAACAAACGCCGGGTTCGTGGCACCTGCCATCGGCGCCTGAACAACTTTTCCCTTCAAAATCTGCAGTCGGTTCATAGTGTGAGTGTCGTGAAGATGCGATGATGACTTCAAGATATATGCACCCGAATGCACAATCTCGGCCGACTTGGAAACTTTAAATGTGTACTAAAAGTTGAAAAATATGGGCAAGTTTTGTTCTAAAATACGTATAGATACACCTCACTACCAGGAATTGTACTTCTACAATCACTACAACACAACCCCACATTCATGCAAACAATAAATACCTTACATAGAGCTTCTATACTTCAACACCCTTGGCCCAGCCGACCGGCGAGGACGATTCCAAACAGCTGCCCGTGGGGCTGGAGCCAAGGGTCGGGGTGGGCGACCGCAGCGCGCCGTCTGCGTACTCGCCGCCCGTGGGCGTGGTGGCGGTGCTCGAGGCGCCACTGCCCGAGCCGGGTCCCGAGCCGTTCCAGGGCCACGCCGAGCTCAGCGCCGAGGAAAAGGACGAGATTTTCGACTGCACATACGTGGGCTGCTGCTGGCGCATGCCCAGAATGGAGTCTTCCGAGGAGGTGGACGACGTGCTGCTGATGGAGCCGCTCTGGGCGTGCCCCGGGACAAAGTAGTCCTCGGGCTCCTCCGTCTTGGGAGCAGATCCAAAAAAGCAGTACTTGTTGATCATCTCCTGGTACGACGGCGAGTCCACGGCCGGCTTGACGCCGCCGGTCATGACCGCCGCGAGGTTGCCGATGCTCGGCGCCTTCTTCAGGTCCGAGTCGCCAGCGCCGCCAACCACGCCGGTACCAGCCGTGGTGGGAGGGGAGCTGTGGGACGACGACTGCGACGACGACGAGTCCTGAGACGACTCGTCCGACGAGCACGAGCCGCTGGAGGAGGCGGCGGCGGCTGCAGGCTGCTTCGCCGAGCTGCTGGCCGCCTTCTTGGGGGCCTCCTTCACCCGCTCCGGCGTCCGCTGGCGAAACGAGTTGCCGAAATCGTAGCGAGAAAACAGATTGTTGGCTCGCTGGTCGTCCGTGTTTCGCCGCTGGGGGGCCAGAAACTTGGACTTGGCCTTGGACTTGAGGGGGATCGAGTCGTCGACCGAGGACCGTCGGTGGGCCGAAAACGCCTTGGGCGACGCTACCTTGTACTCAAAGTCGCCCAGGAACGACTCGCCGGACTCGTGCTGCTCCTTGGGCTTGGCGTTCTCCGAGTTTTCCGCCTTTTCGGGCGAAGAAGACGCCTTGGAGTACTTGGGCGTCCACCCCACGCCGTACTCGGTCTTGGAGCGGTTGTGGAAACGGCCAGGGCCTCGCTGGGGCTTGGGGACCCGCTTGAAGTCCAGCTGGAAGTTCTGGAAGCCGTTGTTGTCCCAGTACTCGGTGCCGTTGGCGGTGTAGCGCACGCACAGATGCATGGGCTTCTGGGTGAGAATGTGCTGGGGCAGCAGGTTCATGTTGATGGAGAAGGTGAACCGGTCGTAGCCCATATCCTTGAGCTTTTTGCGCGCGTCGTCGTTGTAGGTCGCGTCCACCTGGCTCACCGTCTGCCAAAAGTCCAGCGAGTACCGCACATTCACCTGTTTTTCAAATGCAATGTTTTTGACCGCCACGTGGCCCACCAGGTTGTTCTTGTCGGCCGAGAGAAACAGGTTTTCCAGGTACACCATTGGGTCCGGCTCGCTGGAGTGCGGCTTGGGACCGGGGACTGCGGGGAAGTTGGGCGTGGCCAAAGACCACTCCGTCCGGGCAATGTACTTGTCGTAGCCCTTGCGCAGATCGTCCTCGTCGGAAGACGAGTCGTCATCCCGCCACTGGAAGGTTCCCACGCCGTTGTGGTTGTGGTGGTGCGGCCGGGGTTTCACACTTCCGTCAGCCACGGCCTGGGGACGGTCCGAGTTGAGAAAGTGGCGCACGTGCTCGAGCTTCTGGTCGAAATGCACGTTTTTGATCGCCTGGGCCGCGGCGCTCTTCATCGACGACTCGGGCATCGACTTGTTTCGCACGAGAGACGACAGCTTGAGCGAGGATTTCACCAGCTCGCCGCTCTTCTTGCGGATGATGGACGGCGACACGGGCATCTGCAGCTGCGTGAGGATGGACGATCGTCGCTCGGGGGAGGTCAGGGAGTCCGGGCAGGAGAAGACGGTCGAGGGCACGTCTTCGGAGGAGCCGGCACGTGTGAGCACCTCTGTGGGGGGAGAAGGGGGGGCGGTCTCGGAGGTCTCGGGCTCGGTCTCCAGGGTCTGGGGGAACTCCTTCTTTTCGAGACCGGGAGACGAGGTGGTTCGCGTGAGCGAGGGCCGTTCTGCTCGTCGGGAAGATGCCGATTTGGAGGAGGTGGAGGAGGGGGGTCTGGCGTCACAGTCCGAGTCGCTGAGGGCTGAGTCGGGGAGGGGGCCGGTGGTGGTGCCAGGGCCTGTGGTGGTGCCAAGGGGGCCTGTGGTGGTGGCCAAAACGGCCTTTTCGTTAGTATGCTGGGGGGTTGTTGTGGGAGCAGTGTTGGTGTTGGTAACAAGAGCAGTGTTGGTACCTCCGTTCGCGTTGAGGTTGAGGTTGCTGTTGAGGTTGCTGGCGTTGCCGTTGAGGTTGCTCACGTTGCTGTTCGCGTTGACAGCGTTCGCGTTGCTCACGCTGCGACGTTCGCCTCTCAACTGCGACAAAGAAGCGCCCTGGTTGAACCCCAGCGAGCTCAGCGAACTCATGGAGCCCATGGAGCTCAGAGAACTCAACGAAGACGACGACGGCGACTTGCTGAGGCCGGGGCCGCAGTCGAGGGGGTCGATGGAGGCGCAACTCTGAGATGTGCTGTTGGCCTTCTGAATGCTCATGCCGGTGGGGATGTTCTTGGTGGCGACATTGTGAGTGTCAGTTGAGGTACCCGCGTCTGAGCTCTTGTCACTCTGTGTCTTGCCGCTGTTGCCGCTCTGTGTCTTGCCGCTCTGCACACTGTTGCCCTGCTTGCCGCTGGGACCTCCGGTGTCGGTGGCCATGTCTGAGGGAGGTTGGGTCGGGGAGATGAGAGAAGAAGAAGAGTTGGGAGAGTTGGGAGGTGAGGACCGTCTGTGGTTTTGTGTCTTTTGCTCCGACGCTGGTGTGTCTATTTCGTCTTTCGCCAAACTAACTTTGGGGAAAACTAGCTCAGCAGCTTGTTCCAACCTAGTCCTTGTTTGCGCTGCATGACCAGCAAAAGGCCACGACCGGCTGCATGACTTGCTTTTATCTGGAGTTAGTGATCGTGGCAAGGGGGAAAAAAGAAAAAGTGAAGAAGAATACAACGTGACTGGAATCCCGCAGGGATTTTGTCACGGTGGAAAGTGAAGACCATACACCACCATACACCACCATGACTGGAATCCCGCAGGGATTATGTCATGGTGTGGCATGAAGAACTTGACAGGAGAGATTTGTCAGACAGCAAGATTTGAACTGAAGAGATTTTTGGATGAAGACCTCAGACCTCAGAACTCGACATTTGTGTAGTTGTGCATTTTCCTCGTATTCTTTTGCCACATCCAGCTCGTCTGCAGCTCTTCCTTCCTGCCCCATCTCTCCTGGGCTTGCTCAACATGTCTTATCTTGTCCACACCTTCCCCTCATCTCAACTGTCATTTTTTTGGGTGCACTTTTTTTCCGATGTTTCCATTTTTCCATTTTCCATTTTCCATTTTCCATTTTCCATTTTCCATGTCCCAAAATCCTCCCAATTTTCAGGTTTCATTTTGCAGTTTCATACTCACCAACTCTATTTCCAAACCACCCAGGCGTGACAGACGGAGTGTCGGGGGCCACACGGCCTGTGTCGGGGGCAACACTCCCGGTGTTGTGGGCGACATCTTCAATGTCGGGACTTGTATCTCTCTCTCCAGCCTCGGCTTGAGCCGCTCGCACTGCACCGGTCGTGCACCCTCCCGCGTCAGGCATGTCGGGGTTAGCGGCGTTATCTGTATGGCCTGATGGGGCGAGAGGGACTGGAGTGTCGTCAATGTCGGTGACTTGAGGAGTGTCGGGGGGGACTGAAGTAGTGTCGGGGGGGACTGAAGGAGTGTCAGGGGTGACTTCTCCAATGTCGTGAGTTACTCCAGCAATGTCATCAGTGACACCTCCAATGTCGCGGGTCACATTCGCCATGTCGTCAGTGACATGGTCACCTTCACCCCGACTAATCCCGTTCACAGGCTCGCTCTTGTGACGCCGCAAAAACGAGAACCGCTGCCGCGAATTCTCTCGCGTGTTCTCGGTCTGCTGGAGCTCGCGCTCCTCGGCCTCGTCCATGGACAGCCAGCGCGGAATCGCAGACAGAAACGGCAGAGACGACGCTCGTTGTCTTCCAGGAGGGATGTATGGCATGGTGGTGGTGGTGACTTCAAGGGCGATGTGGTGACTTCAAAGACGGTGTAATTAGTGCTGTGGTGACTTCAAAGACGATGTAGTGACTTCGTTATCAGTGTAGTGACTCTGTAGTGACTCTGTAGTGACTGTAGTAACTTCTGTAACTTCTGTAACTTCTGTAACTTCGACTTCTTACCAACGTGGTTATCAATGTGGTGAGAATAAGGTAGAGCGCTTTTCTCTTCTCCTCTTCCTTATATCTCCGTTCTTTTTGTGCTCGAAGTTGCGGAAAGATGAAGACAATACCGAGGTCAAAGAGACGATAAACAATAGTCGTGCTGGTCGACCCACTTTGACCACTAACCGCTAAACGACACTAAACTACACTTTGAGACAGCTAGCTCCAATTAGTATGGGACGATGAACTAGCGTGGTCACGACATCCACCCTGTGGTCACCACAGACACAATGTGGTCACCACAGAACCAATGTGGTCACCACAAGCACAATGTGGTCACCACAGAACCAATGTGGTCACCACAAGAACAATGTCACAGTCGCTGCCGAATCGGAGATATCGGACATTGTTCCTGCCTACTCGGGACGTCGGCCCCCAGCTTCAAGAGCACTTTTAAAAGGTGGTGCCATCGCATACGTCCATGTGCATATACGAGAGCCAAAGTTAGATTGCTTATGTAAGCGAACCCAAAACGTGCTTAGTCATCAGATTGGAAATGCAGCAATGGGAATACAGCAGTTGCTGAAAACGGAATAACGACCAGTCCGCTTAATCCAGTTCCGCTTAATCCAGTAATTTTATGCACATGCAGACCCATCACATCGCTGTTGTAATATTACAAGTCTTTTGTAATGCACGGGTTCCCCTCACCACACTGTACGAGTAGTACAAGTATACGTCCATTGGACTAGCCAAAGAAAGACGCTGTATCACCGGCAGTATTACGCACACATCTCCCCACATCCCCACCCCACAACATTGCCAATGTAACTCACGACAAAGTTGTTGTCACCGTTTACCCATCACTCCTTCTGTGTCAGTGTCACTTTGCAAGTTGCAGGTGCATTTCTGCCGCCTTAACTTTTAACCTTTTTTTCACCCCAACTCTATTCTGCTATCTCCAACCCTAAAAAATTGTGCATTAATTTGCATGTCTCAACACGCTAACCATGCATATTTGCTTCTAAAGTCAGGGTACGGACAAATGACGTATCCCGGAGTTTGGAGTTTGGAAGCAGGACTTTTGGGGCTCGCGGGTTAGGGTCGTGTGTTAGGGTATGTCGCATGGCCCACTTAGTCAGCGCGTTTTTCATGCACCGCCGCCAAGCCGGGGGTTAGGGCGCGACTTTTTGACCTTTTTTCCGCGAACCCGCACCGGACAAATTTAGGCTCCAGGGTTAGGGGAGCGGCCGAAACAGGCCATTTCTGACGACAAACCTTGCAACGGTGCGATTGGGTTGGGGGAAGGGCAATTTCGGCCGGGTTAGGGACGGTGGGTTAGGGATTTGTGGGTTGTGGATAGGGTATTTCTTGGGTTGTGGCTAGGGCTTCATTATTTGCGGCTGGGGCTCAAGGGTTGCGGTTACCAGGGTTGCGGCTACTTGGTCGCCATCACGCAATGGAAAAACCTTTTTCAGGGTGCATGTGTCTGCATCACGTGCATGGTTCATGCGCCCACCCCGGTTGTTTATCCGAATTTAATCCGGAATCGGAGTTTTCATGACTCGGGTATGGGAATTATAGGGCGGAAAAACAGGGCATAAATGGACAATAAATGGGGAATAAATTGGTTGAATTGGGGGTGATAAATTGGATAAAAAGAAAAGTGCGCTTTTCCCGGGGTCGGTTGCATTGCAAGGCTGTACTATGGGGAGAAGTATAAGCATAGGATTCCACCGGATTTATTTAAAATTAAAAAAGAAAAGATGGAAAATAATTTAATTAAGAATATTCGAAAATGATTAAAATTAATTAAAATAATTAAAATTAAAATAATTAAAAATAATTAAAATAATTAAAATAAAAATAATTAAAATAATTAAAATAATTAAAATAATTAAAATAATTAAAATAAAATAAAATAAAATAAAATATTCTGGAAAATTCGGAAAATCCGAAAAATAAATAAAAAAATCGGAAAATCACTACAAGTACCACCCAAAAAACAACCTCAGTTTTCTGTGGAGATGCTACAAGTAGTGTATGTACTCTGTCTAGCCTGGCATATATGCTAAAAGTGCATTAGTGGAGAAAAAAAGACTACGGGTTTTTAGGAGCAGGGTCTACAAAGAGCTCAACATTTGCGGCTGTGCGCGAGTCTGAGGAGGTGTCATTCGCTTTTTCCCAGCCCCGTTGAGTGATTTGAGGTCTTGTCGTTTCAGGGCTTTTCAAATTTCACTTTTTGGAAAATCTTTTTCTGAGACATGAGTCGAGTCTCAACAGCTGAGACATTCAACAGGTCAACAGTCGGGGACGAGTAGCGCCGGAAGTGCGAGAGGAAAAAGAAACGGCGAGTTTGGACGAGGTAGGAATACGATGTGGAGGAGAGTGAGTGAGAAAGTTGAGAAAGTTCTTGCGAAAACCGCAGTTTTGGAGATACCACAGAACGGACTTCACCACCTTACTCCTCCCGCTGAAGGGAACAAAATGATGTAGTTTACGTTCAAAACGGTTTAGTGGTGGTGGTGCAGTGTGTTGCGTTAGTGCGGGAGTCGGAAAAAGGCAAGAACCGATTTCTGAGAGAGTTTGACCTGGAAAAGACGAGTGAAGTATATGGGTGGGATGAGCGCGAGGGGGGGAACAGAATGGTGTACTTGACGAGACTTGTTGCCATACAAAATCACAAGTTGAGAGGTGTTATGTTTTTTGTCCACTGATCTTAAATGTCGTCTAGAATTGGAACCAAACATGCAATGACAGATATTTTCAGTCCAGTAGACGCCAAAGTGTGGGGTTCAAGCGGATATAGTGCCAGCTAAATGCTTTTTTTATTATTTCCATCTAGTTCAGGGACTAGGTAGAAAGTGTGGAGAAAAAAGGACTTGTGCCGCAGTTTGAAAAATAGTATGGGCAAGTGTCGAGGTTATTATATGGGGAGGGAGGTGGGAGTGTGGGGAAGCGATTGGTGGAGTTCCTGAGGACGTGGCTGTATTATTGGTGATTCTAGGGTGGTTTTGGGGGTATAATAGAATTGTGTAAAACTTTTGATAGAGAGTAGAGAAAGTGATGGGAGTGGTTTGGGTTGGTTATTTGGGGTGTTTGGGATTCACCCAAACTGCTCAATGTCTTGCTTATCGTTTCTGTCGTTCACAGTATGAGTATGTCTGTCTTGTGTTCTTCAAGAACAGGATGCTTTATATTTCGACATACAGAGGTACGGAAGGCTTGTAAGATATATGGGAGGATGGCCCGGAGTTCGATGATTAATTCAAACTACTTCTTATCTAATTTGGTAAACTACATCAACTTTTATGATCATTCTTGTATTTACCACAGTATACCAAATATCTACTGATTTTTTATGACAAGAACTAAAGATAAAGGTACCATTCGATTCCCCCGGTCCTGACGAATCCAATGATGCACTTCCCATCATCATATCTCTTCTGCTGACTCAATTGACTTGTGTTACGTAATCCTCTTTTTTCAAAAAAGAATAATACTCCAGTTTCATTTCCAAGAGAGATACAACTACGAGCTCTTCACTAAATGCCTCTTAGACCATAATTCCATCCCCTCACACCGCTCACGTGACATTTCCTACTCTCCTCGTCTTTTCAATATGTTTCTCCCCTTTTCAGACACAACCCTACATCTCGAAACATTGAATGGCACCCAACTCCACAATTGCCACTATCGTCATCCCCTCATCTTGGCGATCTCAACCATCTACCTCACTCCCGGATTCCCGTATTCCTACCCCACATGTTGACATTCTTAGATTCTTGGCTTGAAAGATGAAGAGACGTATAGTTCCACTGTGGAAATAGAAACTATGGATATTTTTATATCAAAAGATGCGCACGGACTAGCAGAATCTCGCTGTGAACTCCCCATCCCCACAGCTATCTTCGTTAACTTTTTATCCACATTCTTCTCCCCCCCAACACTCTCCTCCAACATACCTCTCAAAAACCCCAATTTACACCCAAACTCGCCCAACTTCTGCCACAAACACTTGACAGCCTCCCCGCAGCTGTCACACTGGAGCTACACCCAGCTCGTATTGCTGGACTACTTTTTTTTCGCACTAAGATAGTCTGACAGTGACGTACTTGTCCCGGTAGCAAAAAGTCACGTGATTGCGGGTATTAGACCGAATTCGATTAGTGCGAGTCTTCTTTTAGTGTCAATTCTGAAAAAAAACGGTTAATTTTCTTTTTATTTTCTTTCTTTTTATTTCTCTAACATTTCCACGTTTCTTTTTTGTACCTGATGATAATGCACGTGTCTTTTTTTAATCCGATAACTTTTTCCGCCATAGACTTGGAATGCGAGGTAATAATACGAGCTGTGGGTTGCTGTGAAGAGGGAACGAAATACAAGTATTTTTCTTCAAATAAAAAACATTTTTCTTCTTTTTAATAATTTAACATTTTTAAACATTTTTAAATGAAATAATTCAAAAATTCAAAATTCTCAGGAAAAAGAAAATTTTCCGAAAAAAAAAAAAAACCTCGCTCAAACCTCCCTCTACCTCCACATGTCTCACATCCTCTTTCCCCTTCCGTTTCCTCTTCTATAGCAGTACAAACCACACACGCCATTCCACTTTATTTGGTTGAAGATTAATTAGATCATTGGGTTTGAAATAATGGCGCAGAATATAGAACCGTCGATAAAAGAGCCAAATCAAACGCGATAAAAAAACGGAAAACACAGAAATACTCGTGGCGCGCGGCTCTCCATTTTCGCTGTTTTTCCCTCTTTTCCCCCGCTTTTTTCACACAAAAAATCCCTTCTTTTCACTGCCCCCTTTGACGCGCCTTTTTAAAGTCTGACACCCTGGACGATCATCTTCTGTCACCTGAACGGCACTCATGAGACACGGTCCGGAGGTTACCAAATGCCGGCTTACTAAGCGCTGACTAAGCGGATTTGGAGTGTGAAGAAATGAGCTTCTTGGCATGTTTATTTGAGTTCTCCTTTTGATATGCAAACTGAAGGACTCTATTTTGATCCAGACTTGAGTGCTTAGTCAGCAGAAGCTTATTACTAAGCGGGTTAGTCAGCCGAACCTTGTTACTAAGCCGCTTAGTCAGCAATTGAAACTGAGCTAAAGAGACCGGACATAGTAGGTGGTTATTGCTCTGAGCTTTTTAGGCTCATTTCAAGTTGGTTTGAGCAATATTCTGGAATTTTTCTCGCTTAGTAATCAGCCTCTATTACTAAGTCGCTTACTAAGCCGCTTAGTCAGCAAGAGTTTTTCCGCCAAATTAGTTCAAAAATAGCACGCAACTATCTCTTGTACTAAATTAGTTGTCTAGAGTAGTAGAAAAGTAGTGTGGAGTTTCCTGAAGGTGAAGAAAGCTCAAAAATGAATGAAAGAAGAAAAGAACCCTGATTAACCCTGACTAACCCTGACTAACCCTGTTCTTTCGTCAGCAGATTTCCATTTGCCATTACTGACCGTTAATAGCTCTTTTGCTCTTGCTCTCGTTCTTTTGTTCTCTCTTGTCTTCTTGGACCTTGTATCTATATTGCTATCATTCGAAAAAGTAAAAAAAATACGATTTGTAGATCACGCAGAGATATGGCTTTGTGGGCGGCTATTGTGGCGGCTACGTCATCGATGAGAGGAGAACCGCTTAATTCTAAAGACCGCCTTTTGGAATGTAGCGTGACTAGTTTCCAGTAGGAGCCCTCCAGGTCAAAGTTCAGCCTATCTTTGCGCCGTTTTTAGTTCGGTGACGTAATTGCAGAGATTGGCGGACTGTGGACAGGTACAGAGTTGCAGTGGCTTGGATTTGGGGAGATCGGGGGAGTTTTGGAGTTTTTGGAGTGTTTTGGGGGTAAGAGTGTGAGAGGAGAGAAAGGGTGGTTAAAAGGTTTTTGAGGTGAGATGGGGGTGAGGGGAGTTGATGGGGTGACAGAGGAGATTGAGAGGAGTAGAATGGTGTAGTTTGGGTGGCTGTAGGGTGGTTGTGTGGGGTTTTGGAGAGGTGTTTGTTTAGTGGTGGTTGTACTTGAGTGTCAAGTGTTGTAGTTGATGTGAGAGGGAGGACTTGAGTATTGTAGTTGGGGTGATAAGTAGTTTATTTGAGATTGGTTACGAAGGATAGATCCTTCAGGAATAGAGATAAGAAGATGAGACTTTGAGGATAGGAAGAAAGAGCTCTTGGGACTGCGGTAAAACACTTTCCACTCTTGTTGCTTCTTAAGCCGTCATTTTAGAGGTTTTATAAAAAGTTGACACTGAAAGCTGAAAACGACTTAAAAATGAACGACAAGAGATACAAAGGTGTTTCACGGGTTGTGTATCACCTCATAATTCACCCCTTTGTCTTCTAATCAACTCAATTCAACAACTCTGAACTTATGAAACACCTTGATGGTGATATTTCCATGACTACGACTTTTCTTCTCATATCGGATATGGTACAATATTCACGATGTAGACCTCTCAACTACTATTCTACTGAATGTCACATTGATCACAACAACTTTGGAGCAATTCCCACAAGTATTCAGTGTTTTACTTGCAGATTCCGTTTGTTGAGACTTTTAGTTGAGAATAGTTAGCTTGAAATTCAGCTGGGGGTCACTTTTTGGGGTTCCAGAAGTGCTGAGGAGATGCGAGAGGTGTCATTGGTGGGAGTGAAGGACGAGTATTTATATCCTTGCATTCTTATCTTCTGGTGTCTCACAAAATTTTGAACTATTGGCATCCTAAGAATATGCATCAACTACGTTTAGTTAGACTATGCTAAGTATCTTACTTGAACCATGTGGTTGAGAAATTTGAAACCTCCTAGTTTGATAGAAATCGCTTCAAAAACATTTAAGAAAACATAGAGTCATTTCTACACGCTGTAATAACCCTCTAGGACAGTACTCGTCTTCATATTACTGCTCAGTATCTCTCGGTGATGATATCCGTTTCTGCTTACTCATCTGGTACTAAACAATGGCCAACTTGTTGAAAACGATAGACCAAGTTACTAAAATGATACCCTGGACTTTTTACACCGTCTGAAACATGTCATATGACTTCTCCTGTATTCTTCATGTTTATACCAACCTGAATAGAGCATACTACTATATTCACTCTTGAGAAGACTTGATCAGTCCTAAAAAAGAATACAATACACTGGAGACGATACAGATAGCTTGAAATGTCTTAAATTGCCTTTATTAGTTCCCCCTCTTAGTTTCTAGTGTTTGGAGTAATCGTGGTAGCTATTTCTCCATCATCCTATTTTTCTCAGGGTTAGTCAAAGTTGGAGATGTAAAGGTGAAAAAAAAAATTGAAATTCAAAAAAAATGGAATCAGAAGAGTGATATGGGGTTTAATAGAGCCACTTTTAATCTGTGGTGAACTTCCCAAAGAGTTTCCTAGATCATTCTTCATTTTCAACGATTCTCTTGTACATCTTACTTGATGCAGTCAATTACTCTCTCTAAATAGATGGAGATGGGATATAGGTATGTGAAGTTATTTGACGGATTTTTGACGGCTTTCCTAACATTACTAGGAAGTTCTCTTTGTTACACCTCTTCTTCTGAAGGGTATATCTTACGTCTCAGTGATGTATACATCGAATGTCAAAGAGCTAATATTGAACTTTCCAGATACATTTGAAGATGGGGGAGTGTGTCAAGAGACTCTTTCTATGTCAATAAATCAAATACAAAAGCCCCGGCTGCTTTAGATAGATTACTTTTCAAGTTATTGTCATATTATGAAAGAGCTCAGATAAAACATAAAGTACCAAGTAGGTTTTTTGAATTCAGCTGATTAATGAAGATAGCTGTAAGATACAAAGTACTTGGTAAACCAACACTATTTACTCACTTTTCCATTCATATCTTCCGTATAATTTCTCTTATTATTCTGACTCACCATGGTGAAAGGAAAAGACTCTGGCTACACAACTACTTGGAATATTGCAGATAGTAATAGATCTTCGTTTTCTCCTTGGTTTTTGACATATATCAACGAACTCTCTGTGCCTTTACTGTCCTTATTCATCTAGTAGCAATCATTCTTAACATTTGAAAGGGTACAACATGGTTTCTAGCATAAAAGCACCTAGAACAAAGAGATGACTATGAAGACTTCAAAGACTCAAGTATCACCTCTTTACCTTCCTCCTGACACTTCAACCAGTAAAATCACTCCATCCAAGCTCTCAGATGAGTGTTCAATGAGGTATTTAGAAGTGCTCTAACATCGACATGAAAAAGAACAAGCACAAGACTGTACAAGTAGCTAAAAGAATTCAAGACCTTCAAATACCTTAATCTTCTCTTCCGTGAACTCCTTGGGTGATTTTCTCTTTTCCCAATCAAAAAAACATCTGTCATAAGTAACTGCTAATGTCGTAGTTGTACAGTCGCCAAATCTTCAAAAATCCTTCAATTTCACCTTCTACAGTTCCTTCTGACTCACAATCTGACTTCAGAATTCCCACAGCTTCTCTACTTGTCTTTTCAGAAGCCCTCTTCTGTATTCTCAGAAAACCTCATATGTTTTTCGTGAGACATGTGACAACGATAAGAAGAATACAGGTCAACCGTTCGTGTTTCGTTTAATCTAATGATACCAAGTCCTTTTGTATTTCTTGTTTCAATTTCGTTTTGCAACCCATTTTACAACCTCTAGTCTACAATACAGTATCCCCTCTAAAATCAGCAATACTAGCAATTTCAGACATTGGACTTCACCAGTGTATTTCCCTTCCTCTGCTGATTCCAATAATACCACTCTTGTCCCATTATCTCTTCTCTATCAAATTTTATCTATTCGTATCTCAATTCTCACTACTGTAGGTTTAAACAGTAACTACACAGTTCAAACAAGTCATTACCAGCTCTCATGCCTGTCTATAGAGTTAATAAATTACTTACGTGATGCCATCAGGAATACCTCTTTGATAACTCTCTAATACCATGGTTCTGAAATGAGTCTTTCATCTCAAGAGAAAAGATGAAACAGAAATGAGTCAACCAGAGTGCCAATCAAAGCACAAGCAATAAAATATTAACCGATTTGTTCCAATTTCTCTCTCAGAAGAACGACACTGTCATATACGATGATGACTAAGCATTTTGCAACAATAGTGTAGGGATATTCTAGACCATCAAGTACAACGACTACCTTGACCTGTCATATCTCTTACTGTACTACTCTCACGTGACCATACAATCATGGCATCTAATCTCATATACGAGACATGAAGCTGATAACTTATTCAATACACTCTCAGCATCTGGAAGTTGATAGCTACTATGAATCATGGTATCTCAACAGATGTCTAGAGCTAACTGTTGATCAACTAAATTCACAGTGATTGCTCTATCCATCATCATGAACTCTTCACACAGCGACTTTGTTAAGTAAAATGGTACGGTACCATTGTCCCTTCTCTTTACACCTACAACTCCCCCCTCAATCCATATTCAATTACCTCCATGTGTTAAATAAATAGTCATCGTCTCATCGTCATCGTCTCTTACCGTTCTCTCCTAACTTGACGGCATATCGAAATTGTACAGTCTCGCAACACCGTCCTCACAACCAGTCACAAACTTGCAGTCGCTCATGGCCACACAAGTGACCGCCTCACGGTACCCGCCAAACGTGTGCATGTACCGGCCCGAATGCAGCTCCCACACCTTGACCGTCTTGTCGTGGGACGCCGAAATCACCCGGAAATGGTCCGCCGCAATCGACCACACGCCCTCGGCATGGCCAAACAACGTCCGCACACACTTGCCGGTCTTGATATCCCACAGCTTGATGGTGTTGTCCAGGGAGCCGGTCAACATGTGCGTAGGGTAGTGTTTTCGAGCCAGAGGGGTCTTTGGCTCGGGGAAAATATCGCACCGCGACACCTGGCCCACCGAGAAGGAGTTGCGCTGCACGGCAATCTCGCCGTCGGCAATCGCGAGATCGGGCCCGTCGCCAGAGTCGTCAATCGCCGAGTCCTCCACTCCTTCCCCGTCATTGTCATTGCCCTCGTCAATCACCCCCTCGTCTCCATCCAAATGGTCCACGTCCTCGAGATGGTCGAGGGTCAGCGGAATCACCGACTGGATGTGGTGCACGTGACCGCCGGTGTTCTGGTGGCCAAACACCCGCAGACACCGTTTCGTCTCGAGGTCCCACACCCGCACCGTGTTGTCGTCGGACGCCGAAAACAGCAGCCCCGACGCACTGTGGATCTTGACGTCGTTCACGTAGTCCGTGTGTCCTCGCAGCGTGAAGCACGACTTGGTCTCAAAGTTCCACACCTTGACCGTCTTATCTGCCGAGCCAGACACAATCAGCGAGTCGTTGAAATCGACCGCCAGCACCTTGTTTTCGTGGCCTCGGAACGTGCACACGCACTGGCCGGTGCGGTAGTTCCAGATCCGGATCGTGTGGTCGAGGGATCCCGTGATCAGCTTTGTGTCGTCAAACATGAGCGCTCGAACGCCGAGTCTGTGGCCCTCCAGCGTTCGGATCAGCCGTCCAGTCTCCACACACCACACCTTGACGGTGGTGTCGTAGGAGCCCGTGATCAGAAACTGGTGGTTGAACTGCAGACACATGATTGCGAGCTTGTGGCCGGCAAACTTGCGCACCGAGTACTTGCCTGTTCGCCAGTTGCGCTCCACCATGTACCGTTCCCCGTACACTTCTTTCCATGGTCGGGTTTTGGAAGTTTTTGGCGCGGAAGTAGAAGTGGGTTCTTCCTCGCGTTTTCTTTTTTGACCGCATGAAGTCTGAGCTGAAGCTGAGCCTGAGGCCGCTCCTTCAGCCGCTCCTTCCACTCCTCCAGCCTCCGCTTGCGCCTCCGCTTGCGCCTCGGCTTCGCCCTGCTTTTCCACCTTTGGGTTGAAATTCTTTGCTCGCAGCTCGATACTCCTCTTGCTCTGCTGCAGCCGCTTCTTGTCCAGCAACGGCAGACCCCAGCCGCATTTCGTGCACTTTTTATCAATATGCTGCTCGCACATTCTGTACCAGACCACGTCATCGTCGGCAAGCATTTTCCACCGCTTGGAGACCTGCGCGGCGCGGCACAGCGACGCGGTGTCGAGGTAGCACAGAATCTTGAACGCCACCTCGGTGGGCAGCGCGCTGATGAAGTCGATGCGGATCAGGTCCTTGAGAATCGACGACACCTGCGACAGCTGCGGGAAGCAGCACTGCGTGAGAATGCCCTGGAGGATGAGCGAGCGCTGGCGCGGGTTGGACGCCGAGAAGATGCTCCAGCAGTGGCTGATGCCCTCGCGGTCCTTGACCGGCAGCTCGTCCATGGACCGCTGGATCTGCGCCATGCACTCCTCGTCGGACTCGCGTGAACACGACAGGTCCGGATGGTGCCGGTAGCAGTACCGCCGCATGTCCTTCATGTCCGGCGACAGGTTGCCCTGGAAGTTTTTCATGTACTGGGTGAGAATGGAGGATGGATGGGCGGAGGGAGGGTTGGCGGGTGGCGAGACGGCTGACACGACATTGTTTGTGTTCTTGGAAGACGAGCGAGAGTCCTTGTGGCTCTGTGGCTCACTCATTGTGGCTTGAGTAGTGTTTGGTAGTGTCTGTCGTTTAGTTGTGTTCCTGTAGTCTTGTGTTGTTTTGTGTTGTCCTCTGTTTGCGTCTTTTAGTGACGTGTAAGAGGAAGAGATTTTTTGGGGCTCGCGGTTCTTAAATACTTGGTACCTGTAGCAAAGCCGTGACACCACAGATGTAATGTCGTGAGGTGATGTGAGTGGTGAGAGTGTGTACAATTATACTCAAGTTCCAGTTGACCTCCAAGGTTTGAGCCTGCATACAAAGATACAGGGCAAGTTGAGCAGCTCAGAGTTGGAGATATATTTGTATGGCAGGTGGGGGATATTAGGGTATAGAAATGTTCCCCGCGACGAGGCGAATCGATTCCCGGTCTCCGTTTCCCGGAAGCTCTTCTCGTTCTCATTTTAAATCGTGTCTCCCCCTCACCTCCATCTCCACTTATGACTAAGACAACCTTCAAAAACGCCACACTTCGCAATCTCCAAACAGATGACGAATGCCAGAAAAAACGCCCAGATACACTCTATCGGGCAGCGATTCGGCGCCACCGTTGGATATCTCCAGATAGCAACCTTGATAATCGAGGGGGGGCTTTGGAGGAGAGAGAGGGAGAAAGTGCGACTGTGGCGCTTTGAGAAGAGATGGAGCTCAAAGGGAAGTGTAGTCAGGGTATAGAGGTCACGACGATTCGAATGAAACAGCTCCCGTGGCTGTAGCTACTCTGTATCTCGAGTTGTGGGGTTCTCTCTAGTCTCTCTTTTTCAGACTTTCACTATACTTGCTCAGGGAATATAGATCGAGCTTTAGGGGGTAGTTAGACTGGCTAAATGGGCTATTGCGAGTCGACTGGAGCTACTCCGAAGTCTGTATCTCCTTTCGATCTGAAGTTCTGGGTATTGACATATTCGTGGCTGCCTTAATAGTCTCCAGAATTCGAGTAAAGAAATATGGCATAAAGAGGAGCATTCAAAATGGCTATATCGGCTATTCTGAATCGATTGGTGTAACTCTCATAGCTCTATCTTGACTCTATCAAAAGATACAGATATTCTCCATTTACCAGTAATAAACAAAGATATTCTCAAAAAACCGAATATAACAGATAAAAATAATCGCAGTCCCCAAAACCACTAAACCAACCCCCCTCTATTCAAAAATCCCTCTCCCATAATCCCACCACCTCTTCCAATAGTTCCATCTAGAACATGCGATGTGTGCTTACGTAATAACCTTGTTTTGCTTATGTAATACACCTAAAAATATTATTCTGACTAAGCAGGTTCATACTGGTATTTTCCCGCACTAAAATGGTGCATTGAGGGATTTCCAACACTCTATATCACGTGTCCATAATCACGTGTCAATAATCACGTGTCAATAATCACGTGATATCAGCAAAACGCTCAAAATACACACCTCTCAGACAATCACACCATACGACTGCTTCAAAGCATGTCTCCTGCGTGTCTGGATAGCAGGATGAAGAGTGAGTTTTGAGGTGGAAAAAGAGGTGGAAAAAGAAGGAGGTTTGTATGGTTGAATTCTTTGGTGTCTAGAGATGTGATTTCCTCTTTTTCCCTTGTTTTTCCGACTTTTCTGGATTCGGAATAAGTCGATTAATTCTTCACAAGGGATTTGAGTTTGGTATTACTTAAGCCACTTAGAACTTGGCCCCATTGTACTGAGCCTACTACTTGGATTAAAGTACCTTACTTAGCCCCAGTTGAGATTAATCAACAAAACATATCTCTATCAATATTCTTTTTTGGGATTTTATATTTTGAACTTCATTTCAATATCTAGCTATGTTACTCCTTCCTCATTTTCAGCCAATTCCAAGCATTAAAAACCCATTTCAAGAGGGGTTGAAAGCCCACCCCCAGCCGTGCGGCTCGTTAATTACGTAATGATTACGTAATTTCGGGTCCACCTTATTTTTGAAGAACTCAGGCAAGTTGTACAACTCAGGACGGAGTAATCTGACAGGCTCGAGAGTGGTACCATTAGATCCGGGGTAATTTTCTCGTCATTTTGATACGACTTTTGACATGTATCGGAAATAACCCTCCCTGATTGCCATAACAATCCTTAATGAAAACCATGTATTATTTACTGCTCGTATTTTGCTACACCCGAACCGTCCATATTTTCTCCCGCTTCGGGCACTTTGGCCGTTCTCAAATGACATTCTCAAATGACATTTTTCGTTAGCGTGGCTGTCAAGCTAGGCCAGGATTTTGCAGAATTTGTACAACGCGAAAAGTTCAAAACTGGCAAGCTGGCTATGAGGAGTCTACATTCCACGTGCTTAGTAAGCCGTACTTGTACTGTATCTCTGTACGTGACGCACAAATCTGTCTCATCGCATGTACTCTGTGGGCCCTGCTTCTGATTAAAACGTCTTAGAGAGCTACATTGTACAATGTACAGTCGCCCACCGACATTTCCCCTTTGAGCTGTAGTGTCTCTGTCTGTTCTTTGTGTTCTTCAACACCCCGGTCCGATCTACAGATGTGAAACCGAATTGAATTTCTACGTGTGAAGTGCCACCAGGTAGGAACCTACAGTACAATTAGCCGGTAGGAACCCTAGCAGATAGGGGTAATGGCGAAAAATGGCAAATCACGTGTTTTTCATTCATTCCGAGCATTGTACTGTTGTAAAGTACTTCGTACATACATCACTCATACCCCAACCACTAGCTGAAACACTGTCCACACTCGTTCCGTACCCCAGAATCGGCACATTACCCCATACACGCCAGACACGGCGTATCTCCATCTTAGCTCACTTTCAGAGTTTGATTAGCGGAGGACAGTCTTGTAGACGTCTGGTAGACGTGAGGGAGGTGTGTAGAGGTAGACAAAAAACGCGGGAAAACAGAAGGGAAAAAAACAAGTCAAGAAATGAGTTCTCCGCAACAAAAAGTGTCTGTATCTCAACTCCTCCTCCCCCCCCCTACCCCTACCCCTATCTTTTGCGTCTGTCATGCGGTCTCAGATCTAACCGCGGAGCTATGTACCGAAACCGAACTATTATGGGCCAGGTAGACGCGTAGATATAGAGCCGTTGCCCGAGAGACAACTGGCGATTTACCAACTTTTCCCGATTTCAATTCCACCTCTTCAATCATCAACCACCTCGGAGATGGGAAAACTAATCAGAAAAACCGCCAGAGGAAAACTCCTGGACCCGATACCCATCAACGACTACCAGGAGCTGCGAAAGTCCGCCCTCAGTCGCCCAGACAACGCCTACTTCGTCAGAGACCTGTGCACCCGAGGAGTAGTGCTCACCTTCACCACAGCCAACTATGCCCGATGCTTTGTCATTCTGCACATGCTGTTCAACGACGGACCGGTGGATCTGATCAAACAGTGCGGAATCCAGCGGAAAACAGGCGCGCTGAACGAGACGCCGCTGGACCCGAAGACAGATGAAAAACCGCTTGCTATAAGCGACAGAAACACCGCGCAGCTCTTCGTGCCGTACTTTGCCTACCTGCGAATGCGCCTAAGCCTTCAGGAGACGTTTGGAAGCGATTTTCTGCGCCGAAAAATGGACAACCAGACGCTGACACTCGACACGCTGCTGAAAAACAAGTCCCCGAAACAGCTGCCGCAAAAATACGTCGAGGTGGTGTCCCTATTGCTGGACATGACCAACACAATCCTCAAGATCGCTCCCTGCCCAGACGTGCTCTACCCCGTGCTGTCACGTGACCTGGGGGTTCTGTTTGGGCTGTTGAACGACGGCCTGATCACCATTTTGTCGGTTTTCACCAATTTGCCGCTTTCCGAGGCTGCTCATGGCCTCGTCATCTACAAGAGTTTTGTCGCGTTGAACGTCACCTCTCAGACGTCTCAGTTTCTGAATATGAGCGTTCCGCAGATCGACGAGACCCTGGCGAAGACCATGGAGCTGTGGCTTCGTTCTGAGCAGAAGAGAGCGGTAGTACTACCTGCTTCTCCTCCTGGCTCAATTGCTGAGTCAGCGGATTTAAAGTTTGCTGAGTCAGCTGCTGAGTCAGCCAAAGATGGTTTAAGGTTTGCTGAGTCAGCTGCTTACTCAGCTGCTGAGTCATCAACGCCCAAATTCGCCGAATCGCCCTCATCATCTTTCCACACCTCCAAAATCATCTCAACCATCTCCCACAGACAGTTCCAACGCAATCCGGCTTCTGCTGGGCTCCAGGAACCCACTCCCATCTCTCTCTCCCCTCCCAAGAGCGAGTACTCGGTTCGATCCTCGTCGTTGCGGTCCCATCGAAAAAACATTTCGTTTGATTTTTCGGAACCTCACGTGACCCAAAATAAATCGCGGTTCATCGAACAGCCAGACAGTGACGTCGAAGACTCAGTATCCGTAGTCACCCCCGTCCACATGGTCACGTCCAAACTGTCGGACAGTACCATCACCAGATACCTCACCGAAGAGTCGGATGACACCCACAGTTCCGGTACCAGCACTTCGAGCCCCACGTTTGTCATCACGTGCACTCCTCCTAAAACCCCCCGAGTGTCCGACGAACTGCTAGACTGCTTCAACGACCCCGAATGCGAACCGTCTCCAAAAGCGTCTGTTCGAAGAATGCGCCCTCCCCAGCTCAACTTGTCACGTGACGCAGAATACGACGACAACGTCGGCATTGCCTTTTTGAAGTCCGCGTCTTCCGACTCTTCCGACTGGTCTCAGATCTTTTCTCCCTTGGAAAATGAGTCCAAGGTGAGTCTCAGCTTCACGCCTTGTACAGCTCCTTCTTCGCCTCCAGGCTGTTCCATGGGACTGGCTATGGGCTACCCTGAGGCGGTGAATTCAGCCGGTTCGACGTATTCGCAAAAGAGGTGGAAGAGGTTTTTTAGTAGGGGTTAGCGAGCGAGAGTGAGAGCTCCAGCTCGAGCTTCGATAGAAGCGAGAGCTGAGATGGAGCGAGAGTTCGAGCTGAGAGGGAAGCGACAACTTCCGTTACAAGGTGTATATTTATCAATTCAGTAATTAATTTAAGTGTAGAGTTAAGTTGTATCTGGTGATGAGTGCGTAATGGTTTAAAGCTCACAATTCAGTTTCCACACAAGTTCCAGCTGTGGGAGCTTCTGATTCGCACTCTTTGAGCTTTTCTGATTCTTTCTGTATATCCTATGATGTAGCATGTTTTCTTTATCGTCCAAGAAAGTGCATTACTCTGAAGTAAAGTGTTTACTGAGAAAAAAATCACATCTCGCGATTAGAGAGAGATGACAACGTGAGCAGTTCTTAACTTGGATTGAAGCACCGTGAAAATCACGTCAATGTAGCTCTCTTTGTAATAGCTGTCTCGTATCACATTCTGAAAGCTCTCTTGACTTGAACAGTAGTACTAGCATGATACTGTTTACAACTCGACTCAGATAGCAGATAAAAACATGGAATCTTCTTCGTAGCATCTAGATGGTCTGTTGTTCTCCAGTATAAAACTCTCTCTGTTTCTTCCCTTTATATGGAAGCTCCAAAGAGGTTCCTTGTATCACTCTACACACATGGGAACCACATATACGACAACTTGTCAATAACACACTGGTAAACCTCATGAAGTTCACCAAATCACTATTAGTATCACTCCAACTGGAACAGTACTGTTTTATTCACTATTGCTACATTTCTACACCCTCAATTCACAACCCTACGTCTCCCATGGACACACAAAACAAACCACCACTCAACTCCACAAATAAAGACGATATTGCTTCGGTAAAAGCTCCAGTTGGTAGTTTAAGCCGTCTAAAACAACCCCATGTTACTCAAATTTCGCTGAAATGCCTCCTTTCTGCTCATTTTTTCGCCGGAAATTTTTAACAAATCTCCCGTTAAGTTTGTTCAACGACCTTGGAAATTCGTCGGCGGCCCGATGGTTTAGTGGTATAATTCTCGCTTAGGGTTTCCTGAGCAATTTGCGAGAGGTCCCGGGTTCAATTCCCGGTTGGGCCCAAATTTTTGCAAATTAAAAATTTGTCGTCTTTTTTTCCCCCCCTAGATAAAATGTTTTCCTGACCAAGCTACAACTTCTCAATGTGTAATAAATAATACATTTCAATGATTTGAGAGGTAGGAACTCGCAGAGCTCGTTCCTACTTTTTATAGAAATCCTTCTTAAAACGGAAATGCAGCTGGAGAACTCCGTTATGATAACTCGAGTTGTACTTGCCATCTCCTCTGGCAGCATAATCCCAGGTTCGATCGACCACCCTAAAGGTCAAATCGGCATAGGGAGCGGGAGCTGTGAACTTGAGCAGACACGTTTCTCGCTGCTTGGTGATATCGTCGTTCTTCATCTTGATCACCTGGTACGAAGGGGTCTTGCCCTCAGGCAACTCGGGGTAGAAAATGTTGAACTTGTATCCCTGCACCGTTTTGGGAGGCAGGTTGTTGGAATCGTAGTGAGTCTGGTTGTACTTGTTCCAGTCAAAGCCCAGAACCACTCTGTTGTGGAACCGAGGACGAGTCTTTTTGTCCACCTGAATCTCGTCACTCTGTTGGTACAACTCGGCTTCTTCTGTATCTCTGGAACTCTCGTCAGTGATGCCCTTTGACAGATCAATGACTCCATCTGCGTCGGTGATTTGAGGCAGCAGTCCGTCGGCCATTCCGTCGTCCACGGCATTTTGGAAATCAGGAGCAGCTGTGCTGTTATTCTTGGAAGAAGCAGAGGTCTTCTGTTGAGGCTTTCTCTTGTCCCATTCAACATTGTACTGTTCCACAGCCTTGGCGTACAGTTCCTCGGTGAACGGACTTTCAACGTCCGTCTTGTTTTCCTTGCACAACTGCTTGTATCTCGTTTCAATCGCTTCACTTCTTTTTTCATCAAGCACCAGTCTCATTCGTCTGTCTTTCGAATGAGCCACCAGGTCCTGGAAAAACTCCCGATTAGGAGCAGCTCCAGAGTCGATCATCTTCTGCATTCGAGTCTCCAAGTCAGCCAGCTGTTCTCGGTTTTTACCCCCAAGAACCTTTTCAATGTCGTCTCGAACAACACTCAGTTTTGTGGAATCTTGAGAATCACGATTAGAAGCCGACTGAAGCGCTGAGGCCCAGTAGGACGCATTCTCGGGGTCAATCTGAGCCATCTCAGACAACTGCTCCTGGTCAGAAGTCTTCAGCCCGTCTAAAAGAGACTCTACAGAGGGAATCACAGCTTCCCGACCCTCCATCATCTCGAGATCATGAATGCTATAGGTAGGGTAATTTCTGCTCCCGGGGTTTTCCCGCTCCAAAATCATGAGAATCAAATTGAACAAATCAACCGAGGATGCTCGCCCTTGGTTGATTCGCAACATTGACCCCATCCGTTTCTGCTTCAACAGAAAAGCGCCCTCGCCTTCAATCCACTTGCGACTTTGAGCCTCGTCGCCGTACTCATTGTCAGGTTGCGAGTCTCTTCGGGAACCGCCTCGCTGTTGAGTTTGAACGGGAACTCGAGCCTGAGAACGCTCATTGTCACGCTTGGATCGCTGACGTTCTCGATCTTCAACGGCAGAAGGATACCGGTTCTGACGATCTCTGTGGGCGTCAAAGTCACGTGTATCGTCACGTGACCGGTGAGAGCCGCCCTTTCGGCGCTCGGGTGACCGGCTTCGTCGTCTGTTCATTTTGATGGTGTTGAAAAGATCACGTCCAAAATTAGGTGGTGCGAACTGCACTGCAGAAATTAGAGTTTGGGAAATAGTGTTAACAAATGCGATGAGTATTGTTGTAATATACTTGATAAAATTACTTGACAAAATTTGTATTTTGACCACTGATTGTTTAATGATTTCTTCCTGCATTGTGTTCCATACTGTTGACTGCAATGTTCTACAAGATAACTACCGGTACATGTTCTTGTACAGTACTATTATTATTATCAATTACTTCAAAAGGGTATAGAGAGTCCAGAGACTAGAAGTAGGCTGCAACACCTGCAAGACCGAGCAGGCCGAAAGAAACGGTGTAGAGAGCACCGGTGTTGGCCTGGGCAACGCTCGAGCCCTTGGTACCAGCCTGAGCAACGCCAGAGCCGGAGCCGGAGCCAGAGCCGGAGCCAGAACCAGAACCAGAGCCGGAGCCGGAGCCAGAACCAGAACCAGAGCCGGAGCCGGAGCCAGAACCAGAACCGGAGCCAGAACCGGAGCCGGAGCCGGAGCCAGAACCAGAACCAGATCCTGAGCCGGAGCCGGAACCGGAGCCTCCAGAGCCAGAACCAGAGCCAGAGCCAGAGCCAGAGCCAGAACCAGAGCCAGAGCCAGAGCCTCCAGTACCACTACCGCCAGAGCCGGAGCCGGAGCCGGAGCCAGAGCCGGAGCCGGAACCAGAGCCAGATCCTCCGTTGCCAGAGCCAGATCCTCCGTTGCCAGAGCCAGATCCTCCGTTGCCAGAGCCAGATCCTCCGTTGCCAGAGCCAGA